>JANSJX010000527.1:0-23188 GCA_026168455.1 Theocolax elegans | reverse complement strand
ATAAAATTGAATTAACAAATATAATATTCAAAATTTAAAAGAATTTAAAGACAAATTGTTTAAAGATAATAATTATTTAAAAAAAACAAAATTTTAAATTGCGAAGAAACGCTATTAAATTATTTTAATAATTTATAATAACAACAAAAAAAAATTAAATTGAATTCAAATTTAAAAAAAAATAAATTAATTTACTTTATTTGCGCACACGCTTACATACACATACATACATGTACCGCGATACGCTACAATACTTATATTTACCGCGTAAATCACACACACACTTACACGCACGCACGCGAAATAGACTAACTCAACCTAAATTGCGATTATACAGTTTACGAGAAATTATTAGAAAAGCAATAATTATATTTTCTGCGGTGTCGCTAATAATTATAATAAACAAATAAATAATAAAAGAAGCACGAAATAATTAATTAATTCGCGATACGCTAAAATTAAATCGAAAAGGAAAATCGATTTACAATTCGAATAATATAAGATTCAAAAGAATAATTTCGAAATGTATAGAAAGTACAATATTCGAATATTATTACAGCGTAAACACCGCGAATCACCGCGAAACGTAAACAATGCGCTCGCTCGCTCTCGAAATGCTCGAAATAAAATCTCTTAATTTAACACGCCTATTGACTGAATTAAAACTTTTAAATATTAGAAATTAAATTTTGAGACTATTAATTGTCAATAATATGCGTATTAGTGCTTATATTCAGAAATATTAATGACTACTTGACCAGAATGATCCTCATTTTTGGCTTTCGCATCCTTTATTGGAATGTTTGGAGATTTCTTTGCCTCCTTGTTAGTTGTTGCTTAAAAAAATATATTTGTATAAACATACGTATAAGTACAAATAATTGTTGTGGAATAACATAAATAAAGAATGAAAAAATTGTAAATACAATTATGTACACACACACACACACACACACAACCGTGCCGGGTTTGCTGGTCCCGCATCGTGGCGCCTCCCCAGGTGGTGGATAGGGGAATGCTTTCCAGATATGGATGGTACCGAAAAAATCAAATATTCGGGGCGAACCAAAACCAGATAGGGGAAGGCACCCCGAAATTAAACCAAGTATGGATAGTGAGCTGAAAACAACACTACCCCAAGCGGGCATGGCAATCCTGTCAAATCCCGCCACTGATTCCGATCGGGTGAAAGCCCCGGTGGTCAGTGCTGGTCCCACGGATTTTCGGGGGGGACCAAACTCACACCGTGAAAATGGTAAGTGCTGCGGAGGTTGGTCACTCGGCCTCTGAAGCATCTAATGCTACGTGTGACCTGCCCTCGACTGGGATGTCGAGTGACGCTGACAGAGCTTTTCTCCGTCTGCGTGAGAAAATAGGCACCCTGGTGGAGTTTGTTCTTAACAAGAACAACATTCACAAAGAGCTGAAGAGTATGGCGAGAGCAACCAGCAGAGCTCTCAATGAATACGCGCGGGTGAACAGTGATGTGTGTTCGACAGCGCCGAAAATTAAAATGACGGATGCGCGTAGGGATGGAACGTGCCAAACATCGCCCATCTTCCGCGCTGAAGAGCGTCAAAGGAGGCCGGTGGAAAGGGAAAAGCCCTCACCACCTCAGCAACCCCCGGAGAAAAGGAAGAAGGGGTCGAAGCAGCCCACTAACAATAATGGGCCAGCAGATGCTTCGCCGTCCGTTCTTAAGACGAGTGGGAACTAGTCAAAGTCCCTGACTGGGTCACAGTAGTGAAGAAGGGGAAGAAGAAGAAGAAGATGAAGAACAGCCAGCCGAAGCAGCATGAACAGCAGAAACGTGCCAGCAAACCGGCCAAAGGCACGGCAGAGCCTAAGGCCGGAGTAAGACCCCCACGCCCAGATGCCATCAAGATCAAGACACCTAGCGGGGGCTCTTCCTACGCTGACATTCTCCGGAAGGTCAAGGCTGCACCGGAGTTAAAGGCACTAGGAGAACGGGTCACGCGTATCAGGCGCACCAGGGCTGGAGAGCTCCTCCTCGAACTGGGGCGACCCGGAACGGTAACGGCGGAGCTGAGGACAGTGGTCTTGTCCAACCTGAGTGGATCAGCAGAGGTCCAGCTGCTGACTCACAAAGTGTCCATCACCATCAGGCACATGGACGAGTCCACGACAACAACGGAGGTGGCCGCAGCGATTGCGGCAAAGATCGGGCCAAATGTGGTATCCCCGGATAATATTAAAACCAGGGGATCCTACAGTGGCACCCTAGCTGCGACCATCCAGCTTCCGGCAGTAGCAGTCAAAACACTGCTGCAAGACGGGAAGCTCCGGATCGGATGGGTCAATTGCAGAGTTCGACTGCGAGACGTATCCTCGCGCTGCTACCGATGCCACGAATCGGGACACATCGCGAGGGAGTGCAAGAGCGCAGTCGACCGGTCAGCGCAATGCTATCGGTGCGGCCAAGAGGGCCACAAAGCAGTGGACTGCGAGGCCAATCCAAGACCTCGCATGAGGAAGGAGCACACATCAAAAATGATTAAGGTGCTCCAAATGAACCTCAACCACTGCGCTGTGGCCAAGGACCTGCTGTCCCAGCTGGTCAGAGAGGAGAGAGCGGACGTAGCGATCATCAGCGAGGAGTTCCGGGATCTCGAGAAGTCGAACTGGGTAAGGGATGCCACGGGCAAGGCGGCCATCTGGGTATGTGGAAATATACACATCTCCAGAAAGATCGTCGCCCCCCTTCCCAGCTTCACCTGAGTGGAGGTGGCGGGGGTACGCATGTACAGCTGCTACTTCCCGCCCAGCGATTCCACCGAGGACTTTGCGAGATCTCTGGATGCAGTCGTCACCAGTGCTCGGTCCTCACGGCTACCGGTTGCAATCGGTGGGGACTTTAATGCTTGGGCGACGGACTGGGGTAGCGCCAAGACCAACGCGCGTGGTCGCGCACTTCTCGAGGCGTTCGCTCTACTGGGGCTGGAGATCGCTAACACAGGGACAACCCCGACTTTCACAAAAGCCGGCAAGTCGTCCATAGTCGACCTCACCTTCGTCGATCCTACATTGATGGGGAGAGGGGGACTCGGCTGGAAAGTTAGCGATCGTTACACGGGTAGTGACCACCAAGCACTCCTGTACCAGCTCCAGCTGACCAGCGGGAGGACAAAGAGGGCAGGAAGAGGAGCAAGAGAGAGATGGGCACCAGCCACGTTTGATCGTGAAACGTTCCTCTGCTCCCTTGAGGGGGCAAAAGTGGAGGGAACCGCCGAAGAAAAAGCACGAGGCCTTACGAATGCCCTAACAGCGGCTTGCGATGCCTCTATGGCCGTGAAGTTTAACCCTCGCGGCCGCCCTCCGATAATCTGGTGGAGTGAGGACATCGTAGAAAAGAGACGTGAGTGCCTGCGTGCCAGAAGGCTGCACCAAAGAGCGAGGGGAACACCGCGGTTCCAAGATCGTTCCGCAGAATACGAACAAAAGCGGAGGGATCTCAAGGTGGCCATCAAGGCTGCCAAGAGAAGGTGTTAGCGGGAGCTCTGTGAGGAGGTGGACCACGACCCCTGGGGCAGACCGTATAAAACGGTTATGAATAAGATCAACCCCGGGGGCGCTGTTGCACCCACCGACCCAGTTTTTCTGGACGGAGTCGTCCGCCACCTGTTTCCAGAACATCGGAAAAGGGCAGCAGAGACGGGCCTGATGGCCACCATTGGTGCAGCCGAGTCGCCAGACATTAGTGAAGCCGAACTGAGGATGGCCGCTAAGGGTATTTCCGTACGTAAAGCCCCAGGGCCTGACGGAATACCTGGCCTGGCCGTCAAGACAGCGGCGATGAGTGCTCCGGGCTTGTTCCTGGACGCATTCAACGCATGCATAAGAGGAGGTTGCTTCCCGGCCCAGTGGAAGGCGCAGAGGCTGGTACTCCTATCGAAGGGCAACAAACCCCCGGAGGAGCCAGCATCTTACCGCCCGCTCTGTCTACTGGATATAGTCGGGAAGCTCCTGGAGCAGGTGATCTGCGCCAGGCTCGCAGCGGCCATCGGTCGGGCCGGAGACCTTTTCGACAACCAGTTCGGCTTCCGAAAGGGTCGATCGACCATGGACGCTGTAAGCAGAGTTGTTGGTATAGCCACAAACGCCATCAATGCTGGTCGGAGTGCAAGGCGGATGTGTGCCATCATCACCTTGGACATCCGGAATGCCTTCAACTCTGCCAGATGGGACGACATCATGCTTGTCCCTGCAGCACTTCCAAGTGCCACTCTATCTCAGGGAGGTCACCTCGAGTTACCTGACTGACCGTACTCTGCTCTACGACACTGACGATGGTGTGCACTCCCACAACATCACGGGAGGCGTGCCGCAGGGTTCGGTCATTGGGCTCCTACTCTGGAACGCTGTCTATGACGGCCTGCTTAGGCAGCAACTTCCGGAGGAAGTCTCGATGGTGGCTTTCGCGGACGACGTGGCGCTAGTGGTGGTCGCAAAGAGTGTCGAAGAGATCGAATATCTCGGAGACGTCTCTATAGAAGTAGTCGCCACTTGGTTGAGAGACCACGGACTTAGTCTGGCGGCGGAAAAAACGGAGGCGGTGCTCATCTCTCGCACAAAAAAGGAGAGGACCGCCACCTTCACGGTAGGTAAAGAACGGATACGGTCGGTGGAAACGTTGAAGTATTTAGGGGTCACACTAGACGCGCGGCTGTCATTCAAACACCATCTCGCGAACGCAGGCTCAAAGGCGACAAAGGTGGCCCGTGCGCTGGCGGGCATCATGCCCAACATCGGGGGATCCCAGCAACCGCGAAGGTCTCTCCTTGTCTCGGTGGTGAGCTCCGTAATTTTATACGGAGCTCCTATCTGGGCTAATGCCCTGAACAGGCACAAGAGCTTTGGTGCTCCGTGCCAGAGAGCCTGCAGGATAGCTGCGCTAAGGGGTGGCTGACATTGCGCTCTCGGTGGTCGCGGGGACCGCCCCCTTCGACCTCCTGGCAGCCGAGAGAGCTGAAAGACACCGTGAGGGTGGGCGACGCCTAGAAGAGAACCGCTGCCACAACCGATGGTCATTGCGGACCGTAGAGGAGTGGCAGCGGAGATGGGACTCAGCCAGGGACGGCCGCTGGACCCACCGCATCATCCCGCGGATCCGGGAGTGGGCGAGCAGGAAACACGGCTTCGTCAGTTTCCAGCTTACCCAGGTGTTGACCGGGCACGGATGCTTCCGTAGTTACCTATTTCGTATAGGGGTCTACGGCAGCGCAGAGTGTCCGGCTTGTCCAGGGGTGGACGAAGACGTGGAACACGTCCTCCTACGGTGTCCTCGTTTCAGGGAGGAACGGGACCAATTTCAAATCACTTGGAGCGGTCCCCTCACCCCTGAGGGCATCGTGGCGTGCCTTCTTGACTCCCAGAAGGGATGGAACGCGGTGGTAACTCTCTGTACGTCCGTAGTGGACAGGCTGGGTCTCATCACAAGAGAAGAGGAGAGAAGAGTTGCGATAGCAACATTAGTGGGCTAACCTAGCCGTTGCCTCCCCCCGCGAAGTAATGCCTTGCGGCGGTTTCCGCGGGGGAATAAAGGTAAGAAAAGAGGTGGAGTTTTAGTGGGTATGCCTATCGACATCCTTCGATAGGAGAGTCCCCACACACGGGGAGTCTCGCATGGCTCCAGTCATGGTGCATTAAGCATTTCTCCACCTCTTCGGAAAAAAAAAAAAAACACACACACACACACACACACACACACACACATGTATACACACGTAGGTGTACACAACTGAATACAAGTATTTGCGGGTACAATTATTTTTATTTGTGTATGATGAAAAAATTAAAAAAATGTACACATACCGAATCATTATTGTTGGCGAAGGGCTGGGTGCTCGACCAGTCGACCTAGTACGTCGATTTTTATCAGGACAATTCGGCTTTTTATTTTGCGGTTTGTTTTTATTCATTTTCTTCGCTTTTGTTTTTCCTAGTTAAATATAATTTTATTAAATATACGCACAAAGATTTGAAACCTAATAAAAAGTTATTTACTGAACAACTTACCAAAATTTTTCTTAGCGCGCGGCATCAATTGTTTAACTTGTTTTCAAAGTTCAAACGATCGGTGAAGGTGATATTCAATGTGTGGACTGGCACTCGCTACATAAACACGTACTATGCGGACGACCGTACTACTCGAGTGCTGGGCGGTTATTACTTATATCTTACGACGCTGATTGGTTGACTTGAAAGAATCGACCAATGGTTGCAGCAGCCTATGATTGTTAAAACGTGCCGAAGCCCTGTATTCGTGTCCGTCAATATTCGAGCGCACTTTTGTAGCCAGAGCCTAATACCGATATTTTACACGACACAACCGGCACCGACCGGCAACACCTGTAGGAATTAGGATCTAGTTAGGAATAGGAACCTTCGAGAAGAGATAATCAAAAGTAACAATTTTAATTATTTTAATTGAAAATTCATTAAACGATGGACGAGTTAGCTACAAGAAATTCTCACAAGACGAGTTATTCGCGAAGAGCTTCTCGTCGTTTTTCATGGCGAAAAAAGTAAGAATGTTTCCTATGTGTGTGTGTATATAGATATTGTTATACTTTGTTTTATATAAAATGTGAAATAGTTAACCTATAATTAAAGATTTATATTTCGCTTCAGTATTTTGCTATTTTATTACATTTTTTATGCTACCTTTTTATCGTAGTTCTAATGAATGTCTCTATAAATAGATTTTATTCAACACAAATATGATCATGACAAAAATGATTCATTTTTAATTTAGTAAGAAATGTGTATATAATGTACGTAATCTTAACTTCTCTTTATAATTAAATAAAGTTTAATTTTATAAAATTTTGTTAAAATTTTATTTGTATAATTAAAAATATAACAAATACAAACATATTTTTAAGTGTAATTTGTAATTACTTGAAAAACTAGTTGCATTATTTAATACATATTAACAAGCAATACGATTATTATGAAGATTTTTCAAGAATTCTTTTAAAATTCTTTTTTACTATAAGATTTAAAGAATGTCCATTACTTAGTCATTTTTAAGAATTAAAAAAGAATGCTTTTACAAAAAAATAGTTGTAGCAACTTTATTTCATCACTTCAAAGAAACAAAAATATTTAAAAAAGAGTTGTTTTTTAATAAAAAGTAATACATCATATAATAATAAAGAGTTTTTTTTGACATTTAAATTGCTTTTATTATTTACAAAACATTCTTGCTAATTATTAAGTATTGTTTTTAAATTCCTTTAAATATATAAAATATTTAATAAAATGATTGTTATTCCAATATTTGGTTTGTTATATGTTTTTTGAAAAAAATACATTTACGTATGCTTATCTTATCGCTTCTTTACGCTTTAACGTATGAAAAATAGAAATAATTTGTCCTATTTGAACCTTATTTGCTATGATATTGTCTTTTTTAATTTTGGAAGTAATTAAAAGTACAATTTATATCGCCGCTTTAACAAAAAATCCAGGTAGAACATCTTGTGGTTTTTTCGGAATTTTAGGAAAATATTTTATTTTTTAATACAAGCTTTGTGGCCTGTATATAAAATTAAACACGAAATTGCACGTGGAATTGCGACTGGTAGTTATTTTTGCACAGTTCAAAATATTATAATGGAAATTTCACCTAAACTTAAAAATTTTGTTTAGTAATAGCTTATTAAACATAATTGCAAAATTATTTTCACAGCAGAATATTTTTTGTATACTGTACAATTACGTATTAGAGAAATAAAATGTTAATAGTGCTTTCTTATAAATAAATAAATGTTTTAAAAGAATACTATTTTAATTCTTCTATACATACGAACCAAAATTATTTTGTAAAAAGAATACTTTCTAAATAATTTTAAATTACTTATAATACGCGTAATCAATACTTTTAGAATACTGAATCCCTTTATTAAAAATGTAAATTCATTCAAAAAGAATACTTTTTTACTTTCCTGAATATTTTAAATATTCAAATTTTGCCGGACATTCGTTAACTATAAAGAATTCTGTTCAAATATTGTGCTTGTTGGTAGTGCTGCGACACTGGCACGTTTCTTTCATTGTTAAAATTATAAATTTTATGCGAACGCCTCTCTGTCGCATCTACATTTTTGGTAGTTGTAAAGAAGTTGTTGTTACTTGAATGGTTACAATTTCATTATTAAGACATTTTAAAGGTGGCTCAAGTGCATGGTGCCATATCATTTTAGGTTGCTAAAGGGTTCTTCAAATTACTTGAATTTTCTTGAAAATTACTTTTCAACATAAAAATGAAAAAAATAAATAAAAAATTAACCGTTTTCTTTGTATCACAGAATGTATATTTATTTATTTATATTAGACGTATACATTAGTTAGTTCGCGCACGCATTTAAATTTGTATTAAAATAACAATTTTTAAATCATTGTTTTTTCAATATTTTAGTCCGTGATCTTGCTCGTTCTTGAAAGCTAAAAAAATTAATCATTTCATTAATGTTCTCTTGAATTTTCAGCACTTTTTATTTATTTATAAAGAAACGCTTGAACCACCTTCAATCTCAAATTGAGGTATTTCTAAAATCTAAAGTTTTGAAAATGAAAATATATCAAACAGCGCATGCGCAATGAGCTTGCGTCTTCTAACTTGCACTTCAAGTTGCTGGCTTTCTTTCTCCTCTGGCGACCCGACTTCCGTCGAAATCGGGTGGATCCCCCATTTTGTGACTTTGCTATGTTCTCTACCACCAACCTAATACATTGCCGGTAGAAGGAGTGCCTTCAAACATACGGTCGCGTCCTAATAATATAACTAATTCAGTAGCTAGTTCACTAACTAGTACTAATCAATGATGTACAACAAATTAAGTTTAGAACCTTTTGAAAATCCGAAAACCGTTATACTGGCTTCAAAAAAGTTACTTATTTTTATTTCAATGTTCATTTTCAATGTAAGATTAATTAAGACAAATAAACAAACTAAGCGTTGACAAATAATTTTTTACCATACCATTTTTTAATACTATATTGTATTCGTCATTTTAAACTTAAAAATCGTCTAAACTATTTAATAATGACAACTTTATTTAATAATAACGAATTAAATTTTTTGAAAGTCGATACAATTAATATTAGCGTTATTCTATAGAACCGGAAAACAATATATTTACTTAACCCAAAAATGACACTTAACGACACAACCATTATTATTTTAGTAATATATAATTAATTAAAGTTAATATATAATATATCTGTGTGCAAAATTTGAAGCAAAAACTTCGATTGGTGTTCGAGTATCCCTTACAAAAATTAATAATAATTCACTCGGAACACTCAAAAACCGATCAATATTTTGTTTCAAATGTTGCACACAGATAGCTTTAAGAAAGGGGATTAGCGCTTGTTAAAACGCATTAAAGCCCATGCTTAAACCAGCAGAGTAAAAAAAAAGTAATTATTGGATCACTGCTTTATTGAAACAAGTCTTTTAGACTTCTTATTGTATGTAGGAATCATATATTTAGCGGTAGGTATTCTATAAAATACACAATTTTACGTTATGTATCCTGAAGCAGCCTTAACTTGCAACGAACTGAAAAACAAGAGAATACGAAAGAAAAATACAGTCTAGCATATCCTTACTGTGCACGGAACAGATTAACATTTTTCTCATGACTATACTGTCGTAATAGGAATGATATCAGTTATGCCTAGTTATAGATCTATGACTCCATTAGCTTTCTTAACACGTTAAGAAGATCACATATTTAGTTCAAGGTGCTTTTAAAAACTTAGGAATTAATGCTATTTGAATGATATCAAGATTCACCTTTAACTGACGTCGGTCTATAATACGAATGTAGGCTCGATCAGACATATTACTAAATGGATAACTAGTGTACTTGACCACAACAAATGTATACGGAGGGAATGGAGTCATACGCATAGTACCACAAAATGTAAGAGTATCCGTCATTTTCCGCGAAAAGATTGACGCTAGTTATTTCGCAACTCATAGGATAGTAAGATTTTTATGAGATGTTTCTAGAACTAAACATATGAGTCTTTTAGACTTCTTATGTATTGTAGGAATCATATATTTAGCGGTAGGTATTCTATAAATACACAATTTTACGTTATGTATCCTGAAGCAGCCTTAACTTTGCAACGAACTGAAAAACAGAAGAATACGAAAGAAAAATACAGTCTAGCATATCCTTACTGTGCACGGAACAGATTAACATTTTTTCTCATGACTATACTGTCGTAATAGGAATGATATCAGTTATGCCTAGTTATAGATCTATGACTCCATTAGCTTTCTTAACACGTTACGAATATCACATATTTAGTTCAAGGTGCTTTTACAAAACTTAGGAATTAATGCTATTTGAATGATATCAAGATTCACCTTTAAATCTGACGTCGGTCTATAATACGAATGTAGGCTCGATCAGAATATTAATAATGGATAACTAGTGTACTGACCACAACAAATGAATAAGGAGCGAATGGAGTCATACGCCTAGTTACCACATAAGCTAAGAATATCCGTCACTTTCCGCGAATGATTGACGTTAGTTATTTCGCAACTCATAGGATAGTAAGATTTTATGAGATGTTTCTAGAACTAAACATATGAGTCTATTAGACTCTTATCGATTTGTAGGAATCATATATTTATATATATATGTGAAATGGCGCTGTGACGACCATTTATTTTTTTTGCATTTCTAAAAGCCAAGACATTAATTAAGTATATATTAAATTATTATTTATCAATGTATATCCAAATAAGTAGTAAAATCTTAATATTTTGTAAAATGGTCGTTGCGACAACCTTATATATAGAAAACACTTATACATCTGATATTTAACTATTCCAGCATACAATTTTAAACCGTTAGAATGTATATATTTCATAAATTTTTATAATGTATACAAAATTACATTTTAATGAGTAATTTAAAATTATAAGTTGCATATATTGGCCTTTATGGCAACCGAAATTTATACATTATAATAATAACAATAATTTTATACTATACTCGATATTGAATACTACTAATTAACAAATGTTGCTTCGTACAACTTAGTGAATAGGTGTATAATTTACAAAGCATGTGTGCATTTACGACACTCTTGCAATATCAATGGATTCAATCATGCTCGCATTCTGAGAAGAAGTTAGGTTAATTCGTTGAAAGATAACTATTTTCTTGCACAATTTATAATGTCGTATTTATCGTTCAAATGGTTAAAGTAGAAACAATATGTTAATAGAATATACAGGGTGTCCAAAAAGTCCTGGAATACCTTAATAATTTCCCAGGTAAACTGATTGGGGCAACGTTAAGGTCAATCCAGAAGTAACTTTTGTCAAGTAATTTAATAGTGACCTTCGATTTGACCTTGGGTTTGACTTTCAAGGTTATTCAAGGTCAACGAAAATTTTATAATTTAAACGTGATTTTGAATTGGAACTTACACAAGTATAGAATTTAGAGTCTATTTTACATACAAAATATTCCCATTAATTTAAAGTACTATTACTAAGTAAATAAGCAGTAGAGCTTCATAATAAATTACTATTTTATTGTTTTTAAAACATTTTTCTGTTTCTAAATTTTCGCTTTTCACTGTGATAACAAGATCGGATTGTTTTACACTTGATTGTATTAAAATTGATTTTCAAATCTTGATTATTGTGATCGGCGTTTGGGTAAGGTTTAATTCGTTAGATTAGTTAAAATGAATCGACTTACTGAAAGAGAACGAATATCAATTCTTATGATGAGAGGTTGGGGCGAAATGGTACGATCTGTTAGGGGAGTAATGAATCTTTTCAATGCAATTTTAGAGTGCTAGAACTTCAATATCATTTTCAACGGGTTCAAGAACCATTACAAGGTTTAATGATCACGGTACTATCAATGCTCTACCTAGACCAGACAGACCTAAGTCAACAGTAAATGAGAGAATTATTAAACGTTATGCTATCAATCATTGAGTACCCACATAAATCTCTTAGTGAAGAACATGACATTTGCAAATCGTCAGTACATAACATATTAAAAAGAGCCAAATTCCATCCATTTAAAGTTAATCTGGTCATAAGTTGAATGAAGTCGATTTCGATCGTCGTGTTAAATTTTGTGAAGACGTGATGGAACGCATAATTGAAATCCTGAATATAGCTTTCTCAGATGAAGCGACTTTTCAACTTGATGGAACCTTAATAGGCATAAACTGCAGATATTGTCAGATAATAATCCTCATTGGACTAGAGAAGACAAATCACAATATTCAGAAAAATAATGTTTGGGCTGGAATTCTCAACAACAGAATCATAGGACTTTTTTATTGATGGTAACTTAAATGCACAAAATTATAAAGCTATGCTACGAAATCAAATAGCTCCTGCAATTAGAGAAATAAGGGCCAACTTTGAGAATACATGGTTTCAACAGGCTGATGCGGGACCCCACTATGCACGACACGATAGTAATTTGCTAGATGAAGTTTTTTTGATGGATAGGGCAGAGAGGTACTATAGAATGGCCAGCTAGATCACCTGACTTAACACCTCTTGATTATTTTTTTTTGGGGTTACTTAAAAGATAGGGTATACAAAACAAAACCTCAAAATTTAGATGAATTACGGCAAAGAATTTTTGTTGAATCAGCACTTATTCCTACGGAAATGATCCAAAACGCAGTTGATGCTTTTTACCTCCAGTTAGCTTACTGTCAAGAATTAAATGGAGGTCAATTTGAGCAATTAAAGTAAAAAAATTACAGTCCATAATGCTTATGATCAAATGTGAGAGGCAAGGGAACTCACGTTAATCAGCACCCCAATCGTGAGAGGCAAGGGACTCACGATAATGTTCCTGAGTAACGCTAAAAGTAAATAAGAAAATTCAAATTAAAATGTCCTTAAAAGGTATCGTCAAGGTCGTGCAGAGCGTCACCGCTGCATGCACCTTGATAAAGGTAATAGCTTCTGTGGTACAAAAATTGAGAATTTACTATGCCAGACGTTTTCAGACCTTGTTCGAAGTTAAATGACCTTGTGTGACCATCAAGGTTATCCTTGACCCATGACTTGAGTACATATTTGGATGTACAATTTTCTACTCTTTTGATTTCCGTTGTCAAAAATAGGGGTTTCCATTTGAAAAAACAACAGGAAACAAAGTCATATCCAAGGTCATATTAAATAACTTAACAAAATTTACCTCTATGTTGACCTTGACCTTGTCCAAAATCAACCTGGGAAATTATTAAAGTGTCCGGGACTTTTCGGACACCCTGTGTACATGTAGATAAAAAGTAAAACAGGAGCAATATTACATATTGAGCAAAATCAAGCATTTCAATGACTACCGTATTTCAAAATTTAAGGATTGCTTGTAGTAATTAAAAAAAAGCATTTCGGAATATATTCTGTATGTAAGCATACAAGCTTGGGTTAAAAATTAAAAAATTTTTTTTTAACCATTTATCATTGGTTCGTAATAACTAAAAATATTATTTAATTTTTTTAATTGAAGTATGATTATTAACTTTTATCTAAATTTTTTTATCTAATTTTTTAGCAACATAACTATTTTAATTGCTTATAACACTCCATACTCTGTTTTTGCCCATAATGCACTTACCGTAGATATCTCAGGAACCATTCATCAAATAAGTTGAATTTTAACTAACAAATAAATATAATTTTATTCCACTTGAATGTCTAATTGATTCCCTAATAAATACAAAGTTTGACGATTGTACAATTACGTACAGATAATGTAAATTTTGTGAGACGTGATGGAACGCATAATTGAAAATCCTGAATTTCATACAATATAGCTTTCTCAGATGAAGCGACTTTTCAACTTGATGGAACCTTAAATAGGCATAACTGCAGATATTGGTCAGATAATAATCCTCATTGGACTAGAGAAGACAATCAATATCCAGAAAAATTAAATGTTTGGGCTGGAATTCTCAACAACAGAATCATAGGACTTTTTTTATTGATGGTAACTTAAATGCACAAAATTATGAAGCTATGCTACGAAATCAAATAGTTCCTGCAATTAGAGAAATAAGTGGGGCCAACTTTGAGATACATGGTTTCAACAGGCTGATGCGGGACCCCACTATGCAACGACACGATAGTAATTTGCTAGATGAAGTTTTTTTGATGGATAGGGCAGAGAGGTACTATAGAATGGCCAGCTAGATCACTGACTTAACACCTCTGATTATTTTTTTTTGGGGTTACTTAAAAGATAGGGTATACAAACAAAACCTCAAAATTTAGATGAATTACGGCAAAGAATTTTTGTTGAATCAGCACTTATTCCTACGGAAATGATCCAAAACGCAGTTGATGCTTTTTACCTCCAGTTAGCTTACTGTCAAGAATTAAATGGAGGTCAATTTGAGCAATTAAAGTAAAAATTACAGTCCATAATGCTTATGATCAAATGTGAGAGGCAAGGGAACTCACGTTAATCAAGCACCCCAATCGTGAGAGGCAAGGGGACTCACGATAATGTTCCTGGTAACGCTAAAAGTAAATAAGAAAATTCAAATTAAAATGTCCTTAAAAGGTATCGTCAAGGTCGTGCAGAGCGTCACCGCTACAGCACCTTGATAAAGGTAATAGCTTCTGTGGTACAAAAATTGAGAATTTACTATGCCAAGACGTTTTCAGACCTTGTTCGAAGTTAAATGACCTTGTGTGACCATCAAGGTTATCCTTGACCCATGACTTGAGAATACATATTTGGATGTACAATTTTCTACTCTTTTGATTTCCGTTGTCAAAAATAGGGGTTTCCATTTGAAAAAAACAACAGGAAACAAAGTCATATCCAAGGTCATATTAAATAACTTAACAAAATTTACCTCTATGTTGACCTTGACCTTGTCCAAAATCAACCTGGGAAATTATTAAAGTGTCCGGGACTTTCGGACACCCTGTGTACATGTAGATAAAAAGTAAAACAGGAGCAATATTACATATTGAGCAAAATCAAGCATTTCAATGACTACCGTATTTCAAAATTTAAGGATTGCTTGTAGTAATTAAAAAAAGCATTTCGGAATATATTCTGTATGTAAGCATACAAGCTTGGGTTAAAATTAAAAAATTTTTTTTTAACCATTTATCATTGGTTCGTAATAACTAAAAATATTATTTAATTTTTTTAATTGAAGTATGATTATTAACTTTATCTAAATTTTTTTATCTAATTTTTAGCAACATAACTATTTTAATTGCTTATAACACTCCATACTCTGTTTTTGCCCATAATGCACTTACCGTAGATATCTCAGGAACCATTTCATCAAATAAGTTGAATTTTAACTAACAAATAAATATAATTTTATTCCACTTGAATGTCTAATTGATTCCCTAATAAATACAAAGTTTGACGATTGTACAATTACGTACAGATAATGTACATTTTTTTACTTACTCATAGTAGAGTTAAATATCAATGATTCGGAGGGTACAATTACTTTTCCACAATTCTGGTAATTAATAATAATAATGCGACGATGGATATTTATCAATGCCTCCCATGCATTTTTTCCCTTTTTTACGATTTTAAAATCTCGTGCGGTTGAAAAGCTCATGTGCATGCGAATCTCGCACTTCCGTTGGCCGCGCATGCGCAGTAGCTGAAAACGGACTGTCAATCAGACGATATGCTTTTTAATATTTTTACGTTATACCGTTATTTTTTCGGAAAAGTGAGGGTGGTACAATTAAGTACGAAAAAGGTATAATTTTTTTGGGCGCCTACGTTGACGTAAAAGCGATTCTAAAACGAGTAACCGACCTTTCAATATTCCATACTTTGGCATTTTTTTCTCAAAAACTAAGAGGGTACAATTAAAATTTTGCATTTTTGAAAGTACAATTAGAAATACAGCCGATAGCATTTTTTTTTCATGAAATTCCATGGGTTGGTGGGCTGGGGTATAGCTACATCTTTTTTTTTTCTCAAAGAATCGGAGGGTACAATTCGTAATTCCGACAATCTATTGATCCTGGTTAATGATGTGTCAATGGGTATTTTTTCCAACGCCTTCCGTGCATTTTTTCTTTGTTTGACACTTTGAAAACTCGCACGGTGGAAAAGCCCGTGCTCATGCGCTCTCGTACTTCCGGTGGCCGCGCATGCGCAGTAGCTGAGAACGGACTTCCATATGACGGTATTGCTTTTTTATATTTACTGCTATACGATGCTTTTTTCATGAAAGTGAGGGTGGTACAATTAAGGGCAGAGAGGTACTATAGAATGGCCAGCTAGATCACCTGACTTAACACCTCTTGATTATTTTTTTTGGGGTTACTTAAAAGATAGGGTATACAAACAAAACCTCAAAATTTAGATGATTACGGCAAAGAATTTTTGTTGAATCAGCACTTATTCCTACGGAAATGATCCAAAACGCAGTTGATGCTTTTTACCTCCAGTTAGCTTACTGTCAAGAATTAAATGGAGGTCAATTTGAGCAATTAAAGTAAAAATTACAGTCCATAATGCTTGGATCAAATGTGAGAGGCAAGGGAACTCACGTTAATCAAGCACCCCAATCGTGAGAGGCAAGGGGACTCACGATAATGTTCCTGGTAACGCTAAAAGTAAATAAGAAAATTCAAATTAAAATGTCCTTAAAAGGTATCGTCAAGGTCGTGCAGAGCGTCACCGCTACATGCACCTTGATAAAGGTAATAGCTTCTGTGGTACAAAAATGAGAATTTACTATGCCAAGACGTTTTCAGACCTGTTCGAAGTTAAATGACCTTGTGTGACCATCAAGGTTATCCTTGACCCATGACTTGAGTACATATTTGGATGTACAATTTTCTACTCTTTTGATTTCCGTTGTCAAAAATAGGGGTTTCCATTGAAAAAAACAACAGGAAACAAAGTCATATCCAAGGTCAATTAAATAACTTAACAAAATTTACCTCTATGTTGACCTTGACCTTGTCCAAAATCAACTGGGAAATTATTAAAGTGTCCGGGACTTTTCGGACCCCTGTGTACATGTAGATAAAAAGTAAAACAGGAGCAATATTACATATTGAGCAAAATCAAGCATTTCAATGACTACCGTATTTCAAAATTTTAAGGATTGCTTGTAGTAATTAAAAAAAGCATTTCGGAATATATTCTGTATGTAAGCATACAAGCTTGGGTTAAAATTAAAAAAAATTTTTTTTTAACCATTTTCATTGGTTGTCGTAATAACTAAAAATATATTATTTTTTTAATTGAATTGTATATTATTAACTTTATCTAAATTTTTTTATCTAATTTTAGCAACATAACTATTTTAATTGCATAACACCCATACTCTGTTTTTGCCATAATGCACTTACCGTAGATATCTCAGGAACCATTTCATCAAATAAGTTGAATTTTAACTAACAAATAAATAAATTTTTATTCCACTTGAATGTCTAATTGATTCCCATTAATAAATACAAAGTTTGACGATTGTACAATTACGTACAGATAATGTACATTTTTTACTTACTCATATAGAGTTAAATATCAATGATTCGGAGGGTACAATTACTTTTCCACATTCTGGTAATTAATAATAAGAATGCGACGATGGATATTTTATCAATGCCCCCATGCATTTTTTCCCTTTTTTGATTTTTAAAATCTCGTGCGGTGTTGAAAAGCTCATGCATGCGATCTCGCACTTCCGTTGGCCGCGCATGCGCAGTAGCTGAAAACGGACTGTCAATCAGACGATATGCTTTTTAATATTTTTACGTTATACCGTTATTTTTTCGGAAAAGTGAGGGTGGTACAATTAAGTACGAAAAAGGTATAATTTTTTTGGGCGCCTACGTTGACGTAAAAGCGATTCTAAAACGAGTAACCGACCTTTCAATATTCCATACTTTGGCATTTTTTTCTCAAAAACTAAGAGGGTACAATTAAAATTTTGCATTTTTGAAAGTACAATTAGAAATACAGCCGATAGCATTTTTTTTTCATGAAATTCCATGGGTTGGTGGGCTGGGGTATAGCTACATCTTTTTTTTTCTCAAAGAATCGGAGGGTACAATTCGTAATTCCGACAATCTATTGATCCTGGTTAATGATGTGTCAATGGGTATTTTTTCCAACGCCTTCCGTGCATTTTTTCTTTGTTTGACACTTTGAAAACTCGCACGGTGGAAAAGCCCGTGCTCATGCGCTCTCGTACTTCCGGTGGCCGCGCATGCGCAGTAGCTGAGAACGGACTTCCATATGACGGTATTGCTTTTTTATATTTACTGCTATACGATGCTTTTTTCATGAAAGTGAGGGTGGTACAATTAAGTGCAAAAAGGTACAATTTTTTACACCCTAATTAGGACGAAGAACGATTGTAAGGTGAGGTATCGGTGTTTTAATATTGCAATACTTGTCATTTTTTTTCTCGAAAACGGTGGGGTACAATTAAAATTTCTTGTTTTTTAGAAAGTACAATTAAAAATACATCGGATAGCATTTTTTTTTATAAAATTCCGTAGGTCGGCGGGCTGGGGTAAGGGCATATATAGACAATATATATAGACAATACAGTATAACTCTCCGTTTTAAGCAGTATTGCGAAACGACATTTCCCTAGCTATAGCGCGCACTGTTTTATCCTCACGGTTTACAAACACCTGGGTTCAGGATGCTAAACGATTATGTACTACTTAAAATATTCAGTTATTTAAAATTAGATGAAAAGTAATTTTTCGAGCAGTGTGCCGAAGGTGGCGAGAGTTACACAATCGGCCACAAAATCGATTAAGTTTATCGACGCTTTAAAAAAAAACTGGAGTAGTTCATTCGACTCTGTTGGAAACGTGCTTATCCTTAAAAACAATTATTGGATATCGGTTCAAATATTCGAATTCTTAGCTTTTGGCACGATTGTGAAGATCATCTCTCCTTAGAGAGAAACTTCGACGTCATGGGTCTCTGCAGTATGTGCAAATTGCAGTCATTTGCAGGAAATCAACATATGTAGCTGCATTTGTTGCAGATGATTTTCATTTAGGTATTTTCTCATCTAACTAAACCAATTCAATCAGAGTACGTGGACTGGTTCGGACACCCTTACAATAAGAACAATAAAAATCAATCTCTTCAATATTAGTTTTCAATATTACATAATAATTTTCTTGCAGGGGCCTGCTGTTTAACCACAATAAATCATCATTGCGGCGAATTCAATTAAAATTTATTCATGGAGTGGTGATTGTTTTCACTTCATGAATCCTAAAATTTTAACTCACCTTGCAGTGGAAGAAAGTATAATTAGCAGCAAAGCGTTGTCAAATGTGTTACCGAAAGATGAAGTCGTTGGTATCATTCTCCATTCAGGATTCACATTTTGATGATGACTGCAGCTTCCTTGCAGAGAATTTTTAGGATTAACAAAACTGAGATACCTAAATGTCTACAGCTTTTTTGATGATGCTTTGATAAGACAGGAGATTTTGTAAAGATTATAACTGCGATAATCAGAATTTTAATATGATTCATCAATAAAAGATAGGAATAACTGTTTGGAAATTTCGAATTATATTTGTATCGATGAATTAGAAAATCGGAATTGTAAGTATATTGAATATTCTTTATTCAATTGTTAAATAATTTGAATTTTAAATTAAAATTAATTATTATTTTTTCAGATCATACAATCAAGTCATCATCGATTTCAATTATTTTTTAGATTTACTTATTAAAGCTTAACTAATTAAATAGCGAAGATTTTAATAAATTCTTTTTATATTTTACATTATTAAGAAGAAAATAAATTTTTGAAGAAATCCTTACCGAATATAATCCACTAAATTGAGTTCAATTTAAAATTGACAAACTATGATGCATAGGTGAGAGTTTAACTACTTTTTCCGAAATTAAATTAACCAGAGAAATATCTTTATCAAAGTGTTATCTATGCAGTTATCAGGTAATCAGACTTAAATTACTGACTTTTTTGAGTATCTATATGACTCATAATGGCAAAAAAATCATTATCAATTATCAGTCATTGTAATCTGTATAATATTAAAAAAGTAAAAGGCATTATAGTTAATAAATTAGACGATGACATAGGAGAAACATCAGGATATACAACCAAGTGATTGTCACTCCACTCATAATTTACTTGTACTTTTGGAGTCGACACATTATTGATTGGACTATGATCTAAATAAATTTAAAATGATTAGACGTATTATTGTATTAGATAATTTTTTATAGCTTTGTGTCTTATTTATGAGTGAACAGAATAATAGTGGCAAGTATTTACTCTCAGCTCTCTCTCTCTCTACTCTCTCTCTCTCTGCAACTACTACTACTACTACTACTACTACTACTACTACTGCTACTACTCGAGAAGTCACCATGTCAAAACTCATTGTATTAACTATTTACTAATGCATATTCGACATATTATCATTTTTTTTAATTTTATTTAAATAAATTAGAATTACATTATGTTGTTGCAGTAAGTTTTTAACTCAGTAAAGCTGAAATCAAGAGCATTCACTGTAAACTTTTATGACATTTAAAAGTTATGTTTGATTAAAATATAGTGACAAATTAACTTTTTTACAGGTGAATGCACAAATTTCAGAACCATAATGTATTTCAATTAACGTAAATGCCTTTTTATTTAGATTTTTTATAAAACTACTTACATCTTTGCGCAGGTTAGTATTTTGGTCAATCAAAATTTACAGTTACAACTAAATACATGACTCAATTTTGAACTCTTTTATCTACATTTATATGTTATAAACATTTACATTAACCTTTTCCATCCTCATCAGGACTATATTATTTTGTCTATATTAACTTATTAATATTAATATTGTATCCTTGATACATCACCTTCCTTTAGAATCTCTACTTAATCTCCATAATTAATAAATAAATTAAGTTCTACTACTAGGCTTCTTGTACCGCTGCTTTTAGTTTATACCATAATTGCTATAGCTTTACTGTTTTTTACTCTTTAATCAAATCCATAAAAACAACTGTTGTAGTGAAGTTAACATTTAGATTTTTAAAAATAAGATTTACATATAAGCCATATAACTTTAGTACCAATATATTTTATTAACCAAATCGCTTCTCTAATAACATTTGAGAATTTAAAAAAATACTATAATATATTTAGTTTTAAAATTATTTGTTATTTTACCTAATCAAACAAACACAAATAAGTTAAAAGATTATTATGTATTAACTGTTACACGCTTAAAAATAAGTTATTGATTCAAGTAGAAAAGTTGGAAAAAAAGTAATGCTCATGAAAATAAATAGACGTTAGTGTACACAATGAGAACTCTGGTCATGGGCATGCTGGTTTAGTTACTTTTTGTGGAAATATGGATTTGCCGAGTCGAGTTTCTCACAGTAATTATGACATTATTAATACGAGATAAAAAATGTTTTTAAAGAAGTTGGTAAACAGTCTATGAAAGCAACTGTCGAGCAAGTATATATTCAACAAGTCAGAATTGCCATATAAGTGTATCAGGTGATGGTTCTGGAGGAAGCGAGGATTCAATTCTCTTCAAGGTGTTGATACTGCATGCGAATGAAAAGTAATGGACGTTCTCCAAAGCAATATTTTTGCAGAGCATGTGAATGCGACAGAAGAAGAAACAAAAGAATATAGAGAGTGGTACTTTACGTCATGAAATATACTACTATATGGAGGTTTGAAACACTTTCAACATAATACACATAAAATAACTTCAACACATAATATCGCACTAAGCACAAATACACTGAGCATAACAAAAACATACTATAATTTTATCTGTATTCTGCAAATATTGATATCTATTGACACATGGTATGCTGAAATGGAGAAACAAGAATCAATTCTTGACATAAACAAAATATAAATTTAAGGTTATGCAAACTTTATGATATAATGGTCTGCAGTTTCTAAACCACTAGTTTTTTACTTATTTTATTTAGATATATTAATATATATATCTAATATATAATTCTACTTGTATTATAATGCTTAAAACTGAACTACAAAGGTGGTGGTGCACACTTCCATTAGCAGCTGTAACACTATTATGCCTTTTTTCTCTATCAACGTGACACGGCTATCCGAAAAATCAATAATTTTATGGAAACTTGTCAGGTGAGAGAGAGAGAAAGAGATGCCACACGGTCAACAAAGTATTGTGTTTTACTGCATTTCTTTACATATTCTAATTAAATTTAAGCTATATAAAAATTATAACTTAAATAATATAATACTCATGTATAAATATTTTATAAAAATAGTCATAAATATATAAATAATCATGTATAATATTCATAATAGCTAAGTATTCTTTTAGTTTTAAAAAAATTTATTCCTCTTTTATAAAGAAAGGATCTTGAAGTTGACTTTCTGTATTTAGATTAATACATGTATATTAAAAAATATACTGATTCTATATAATAAAACCAGAAAAAAGTCACTATAAACCTATAAATATACATAGTATAAGATTACACATACAATTGTACGATACTGAAGAATATGGTATTAGAATTATAAAATAAGTAAAACTTTAAATCTAATAAGTGAAACTTTAAATGCATTTATCTCATTAATGGTTTTTTAATGATTTTAGCTTACTTGCCGCAGGATATTCGAGCCAGGTTGATGAATCACTTTGAAATTTTGGGGAAACTTTTAAATATATAGTTTACGGACTTATGTGCCCAATTTTCAAAAGATACGTTTAGGTGAATGTTATGTACGTTAGTAACATATAACCATTACTATTTTCTTGGTTATTAAGATACTTTATTTAATACAGTTATTAATTTTTTCAGAAAAGGAAAAAACATAAGCTGTAAACATATATTCCCTGAACATTTTACGCCTTATTAGACATTAAAAGATGATTCATGCTTCAATATCCTACGGCAACTGCAAAAATTAATCAATTTTTTAATATCATTATAAGTTTAATAACCAGGATTAAAATGCTTAAAACATTTTTATATTGATATAATATAATGTATAATACATATATATTATGTAAAAAAAATTAATAGTGAGAAGAATTAAAAAAAAAAATTATTCTAATAATAAATTATTTATTTATTGAAAACATTTAACCAGGCTTGACCCCTAATAT
>JANSJX010000059.1:0-121608 GCA_026168455.1 Theocolax elegans | reverse complement strand
CCTGTTCGAAGGGCCCTGTGCTGTCTAAGCCAAAGGCAGCAGCCTGGCGGCGAGTCGCCTCTTCTACTCGGCGACCCACCACCACTTCCGCATAGGAGGGCTTGGGCCCAGAAGGCTTCACAAACGAGCCCTTCTTGGGTCCCTCCCTGCGGGTGGGCGTCTCCATCCGCCGCTTTTGGACTCGTTCTGGCTGTCCCGTTGCTTCGACCGCTTCGGTCTCTGCTGAGGTGCAGGGACCTTGGCAACCGAAACCTGGGAAGCACCGTCGAGAACGGCGAGTATCCCCGCTCTTGGATCCAGATGGCATAGGATCGAGAGCATCTTGGCACTCACTCACTGCCACCCCTCGGCGGCCGCAATTGAACATATCGATTGCGGTGCCGCGCACTCCCGGTGTCTGATAAATAAATTCTGCAATTCAATCTGACATTGTTATCTGATAAATAAATAATTTTAATTTCTAACTACCTTATTTTATCTATTTCTTTGAATTTTAATGAAACATTTTTATAAATATTACGAAAATTTCGTATAAAAAATTTCTGCAATTGAAAGAATTGAAATCAAACTGAAATCGACAAGTATTTTGAATCGTACCATAAATTTATATTTTATATAAACATTTTTATATATATTACTTAAACTTCGTAAAAACTTTCTGCAATTGAAAGCACTGAAATCAAACTGTAATCGACAGGTATTTTGAACCATGCAAAAATTTCTACCAATCTGAATACAGATTTTTTTATATGAAAAGTATCTTACACTATTATTTTTCATTTCTGGCCCTCACATGTTTTACAGTAATAAATAAATAATATTCTAATGATATTAATTTGTGCAAAATTAATTTCTGCAATACTAATAAAATGGACATTTCTTTTTTATTCTTTTAAATAATAAAATAATACTTGCACCACCGTTGGTTAAACGCTTCATATATGTGTTAATTCTGACTATATTAACTGATGTTACATTTTATAAATAATTACATACATCTTAGCTTTTATCTTATTAATTAATTAATTAATTGGTAAAATCATGTAGATTGTATATCCTTAGTTAAGTGAAATAATAATTATTTTACATAACTACTAAGAAAAACTTGCTAATCAGCGACGGAGGTCATACGATGTCTTGGTGAAGAAAGCACTTGTTGAAAATACAGTCGCTAGTGGTGCTTGTATCAATCGGCCGGGGCCGGGAATCAAACCTGGGACCTCCAGATTACGAGTCCGTCGCCCTACCGATCAAGCCATCGCAGGCCTCTTTTAGGAACTTCATTAGATAAAAATAATGATGTCTATTTTATCATTGGTAATGTAGGATATTAAAATTGCCAGATAGTATTGCAATATTTATATATTATTACTCATTGCAGTTTCTTCACGGTATTATATATGTAGAAACCCGGCAGAACGCGCCACGAGTTACGACACGAAGTAAGCGTAAGCAGGTTCTTGTTCCTCGCGTTGTCTTCGCTACGAGCCGCGATTCATTCGCTGTTCGACCGACTCAGCGACCGCATGCGCACGACGCTCCACCCTAAGTTTTTGTATAATTTATTATTGTAAAAGAAACGATAAATAAACCAGATCGTAAAATTACATCTCCAGCCTAGTCATTATTTGACCGGTCCGTATTCCTGCCTTCGAAATAGCGGCGACCCCGCACATTGGTGACCCCGACGTGATCAGGAACGGATCAGCGAGCGACATTTTTCTCGACCTGAAAAGGAAAGGCTGAAATAGGGGATGCTTAGACATTCGCCACCTCCAGTTATTCGGACTAAAGGTAATATGAACGACCCTCCGGCACACTCTGGAGATCAAACCAACGACGAGGACGTGTCCGCCACGATCGGGGCGAATTCGACGAATTCAACGGTCGACGCTGTTGCTAACTGCCGCCTACCGCCATTTTGGCGCGCAAATCCCGATTTGTGGTTTTTCCAAGCAGAAGCGGTGTTTCAACTTCATCGAGTGCGTAGTGACGAAACGCGATTCAACATGATTATCACCGCCCTCGACCCGCAGACCATTACCGATGTTGCCGATGTTCTCCGGGCGGCCCCAACATCGGGAAAATATGACGCCTTACGTACCGCCATCTTGGATCGGATGACCGACTCTGCCGACAGTCAACTGCGTAAACTGCTTACACGTCTTGAGTTGGGGGATCGAAAGCCCTCACAACTTCTACGTGAAATGCGCTCGCTCGCTGGGGAGCGTATATCGAATGACGTGCTGAGGGTGATGTGGTCAGATCTCCTTCCGGTGGCCACGAGACGCCTCCTGAAAATTATTAAGACCGAGACCTTAGAAGAACTTGCTGCCGTCGCAGACGAGCTAATGGAGAGCGGCCCCGTTGTTGCGGCGACTGCCCCATCCTCATCGCCAGGTCAACTACGAGCAAATTCGCCTGGGAAAACATCATCAACTTCGGACGCTAGTGAATTAGCGACAATACGTCAATCTATCGCCCAGTTAGTAACGCTGTCACGTGAAAATCAGGAATTGCTATATAAATTGACGAAAACGCAAGGACAGCAGTCGCGTAGTCGCCCGAGGAATCGTTCAAACACGCGTGAACCTCGCCAGCAAACCCCGGCGACGGACATGTGTTGGTATCACCGCTCGCACGGTGCCGCTGCGCAGCATTGTCGACCGCCATGTTCTTTTAGTGGCAACACCATCGCGGCAACTAAGGCAACGAGTCAGGGAAACCGCTAATGCCGGTGCCGACTTGGTTAACCGACGCCGGCTGTACTTCGACCGAAAATCGACTCCATGTTTACGATAGGCTTACTGCGACGAAGTTTTTAGTGGACTCGGGATCCACAGTCTCGTTAATGCCTCGTAGTCTCACCGATCAAAAATCATCTCGACAACGGCTCGTTTTATATGCGGCGAATGCCTCACCCATACACACGTACGGCAAGGTGCAGCAGAAGCTCAACCTAGGTCTCAAGCGAGAGCTCTCGTGGCCGCTGATCGTCGCCGATGTTGACACGGCCATATTGGGAGCGGATTTTTTGTCCCATTTCGGACTTCTCGTCGATCTTCAGGGCCGTCGGCTTATTGATTCATCAAGTCACTCGACCATTGTCGGAGAGATTAGTGCAGTGACAGTCTATGGAGTTTCGACTACCGCCGCCCCGAAATTGCCCGAAGGATCATATCGAGAGCAATACAGCGCCCTGTATTACCGATTCGAGGTACTCGCTACACCGATAGGACCTAAAGCTACCGTGCCCGGTTTGTCTGTACATCACACCATCTCTACACGTGGCCCGCCGGTGTTCGAACATCCACGACGTCTGGTAGGCGAGCGCCTCGCAGCGGCCAAACGAGAATTTGCTGCGCTGTCGGATCAGGGGATCATCCGTCCTTCATCAAGCCCTTGGGCGAGCCCGCTGCACCTTGTACCTGAATCCAACGGAGGCTGGCGTGCTACAGGAGACTATCGACGGTTAAACGACGTCACGGTGCCTGACCGGTATCCCATACCCGTCATCGAGGACTTGCTGCAGGAATGTAAAGGAAGGATATTCTCCGTGGTCGACCTGCAGAGAGCGTTCTATCAGATTCCGGTAGCACCAGAGGACGTGCCAAAGACAGCTGTGACCACACCCTTCGGGCTTTTTGAGTTCACAGGTATGCCATTGGGTCTTCGCAACTCCGCTCAAACCATGCAAAGGGTACTCAACTACGTGCTGAAGGAGTTACCGTTCGTAAAGGGATACATCGACGACATCCTGGTGTTCTCTGACTCCCACAAACAACACCTGCAGCATTTGGAGCAACTATTTGAGAAATTACGACAAGGCAATCTGCGGATCAACCCCGAGAAGTGTGTGCTGGGAGCGACCGAGGTCATATTCGTAGGTTATAAAATAACCTCCCAAGGTTTCCGACCCCCTGAGACAAGAATTCAAGCCATCACTACCTTCCCGCGTCCAGCTGATTCTTCGCAGTTACGACGATTTCTGGGTATGTTGAATTATTACCGTAGGTACATTCCACACGCCGCGGAGATGCAGGCCCCGCTTCACGATCTTCTCAAGGAGAAAAAGAAAAAGGTACCGATAAATTGGACTCCGGACTCGAACGAAGCGTTCATAAAGTACAGGCAAAGTATCGTCGATGCCGTCGAATCGGCTTTTTACTCTCCGTCCAAGCAGCTGTCACTCCATACGGACGCTTCAAGTACCGCTATCGGAGGGGCGCTTAATCAGGTGCAGGACGACGGTTCGCAACGACCGCTTGGTTTCTTTTCAAGGAAGTTGACGCCAGCCGAGACGCGGTACAGCGTGTACGATAGAGAACTTTTAGCGGCGTATGCAACGGTAAAACATTTTAAGCAGTTCTTGTGCGGACAAGCATTCACCATCTGGTCGGATCATCGACCGCTAGTCTACGCTCCTCAGCAGAGATCAGAGAAAGCGTCTCCTCGACAACAACGTCATCTGGAATTTATACTGCAGCATAACGCGACTTTTGCATACGTTCGAGGCGAGGATAATGTCGTGGCCGATACGCTCTCGCGAACTTGCACGATCACTATGCCTTCGAGACTCAGCGCAGATGTGATCAGTAAAGCGCAAACTGAGGATCAGCAACTCAATTACCTCGTCAATAACCCGGCTATTCGATTTCATCAGCTCGAGATCGACGGTGTTCTACTATTCTGCAGCATTGCCGATAATGTGGTACGTCCCTACTTGCCAACAGACTTACGACGTACAGCTTTCGACGTGGTGCATGGGCCCGCTCACCCCAGTGGAAGAGCCACTGCCAAGCTGCTAGCTGGTAAATTCTTTTGGCCCGGCGTCCGGAAAGACGCATTGAATTGGTCACGTTGCTGTGTCGCATGCCAACGATCAAAAGTACACCGTCATAATCGAGCGGCGCTGGAGAAATTTAAAGAACCAGACGAACGCTTCAGCCACATTCACATCGATCTTATCACGCTCCCTTTGTGTCAGGGGTACCGTTATTGCCTAACGGTAATTGATCGGTTTCCGCGATGGCCTACGGCGATACCTCTTCAAGATATTCGAACAGAGACGATAGTAAAAGAGTTGTACGTCAACTGGATCAGCCTTTTCGGAACGCCGCTAACGATTACTTCGGACCAAGGGAGACAGTTCGAAAGCGAACTCTTCGCGCAGTTATCGAAGCTGATCGGTTGCAAGCATTGCCACACAACGCCATACCATCCGCAAGCCAATGGCATGGTGGAGCGGCTTCATCGAACGTTGAAAGCAGCCCTCAAATGTTCGCCAGAGACAGCGTGGCCGGAGGCACTACCTACCGTACTCCTAGGGTTACGTACTGTTTTCAAAGAAGATTTGCAAGCCTCACCGGCCGAGATGCTCTTAGGTACCACGTTACGTCTCCCTGGCGAATTTTTTACAACGCACGAACAAAACGGGAATCAAGAGGATTTTCCAAAACAGCTTCGACGACTCTTCGCGGCCCTTCGCCCTGTTCCAGCTTCCAGGCACTCGCAACATCAGCCGTTTACGTTCAAAGACCTAAAAACGTGCTCTCACGTCTTTTGCCGATTCGAGAAAATTCAGAAGCCCCTGGAGATGCCGTATACCGGGCCGCACCGAGTGATCCATCGAGTGAATGAAAAGACTTTTATAATTGATATTAACGGAATCGAAAAAGCAATCTCAACAGATTGTTTGAAGCCAGCGTATCTCGAACCAGCATCATCTTCGACTCTGCGCCCGACAACAAGAGACGAGAACACGCCACCTGAAACGTCAAAATCAACGCCTACAACACAGCCAGTAGAACCTTCAAAGGAACGCCAGAAACACAAAAAAGTATCGTTCTCCTTGCCCCCAGGCTCGGTCACTGGGAGGGGAGTTACTGTAGAAACCCGGCAGAACGCGCCACGAGTTACGACACGAAGTAAGCGTAAGCAGGTTCTTGTTCCTCGCGTTGTCTTCGCTACGAGCCGCGATTCATTCGCTGTTCGACCGACTCAGCGACCACATGCGCACGACGCTTCACCCTAAGTTTTTGTATAATTTATTATTGTAAAAGAAACGATAAATAAACCAGATCGTAAAATTACATCTCCAGCCTAGTCATTATTTGACCGGTCCGTATTCCTGCCTTCGAAATAGCGGCGACCCCGCACATATACTTTCATAAATGTAAAGGAACACATTAGTAAGTCAGAATTAACACATTCTTTCATGTTATGTTCACAACTTTTTGAGTATACGTTTAAAAATTTTATGAGTTTTATCAAGAATGAGTAAACAAATACACATTCTTTCATGTTATGTTCACAACTTTTTTTTGCGCACGGAAAAATACATATATTATGTATTCTTGAAAAAACAATTTTAAAATATATATATACTATATAAATATTCCGCCGCACGCACACACACCCACATACATACATACATATATATACACATATATATGGGCTATTTCACGTCAAGTGGTACGATGAAAATTTTAA
The DNA here is from genome assembly GCA_026168455.1 of Theocolax elegans. NCBI lineage: Eukaryota > Metazoa > Arthropoda > Insecta > Hymenoptera > Cerocephalidae > Theocolax > Theocolax elegans. Next base: position 115,116 of record JANSJX010000059.1, on the reverse strand, counting down.
ATCACTCCAGAATTTGAGAACAGGCTAGAAACATCTTCCAGAACATACAAAAAAAATTTAAGTGTTAAAAATAATTTGCTTAAGAGTTATTTGACCATGAAAAGTGGAAATTTTTCAATTTTTTAGAAAAATTTCTATTTTTAAAGCCATTTATCTCAAAATCAGTTGATTTTTTTGAAAAAACATTACAAACAACTTTTGTTTAAATTAATCTTTAGAACTTATCTACCCTGGTTACATTTCTTAATTTTAAAATCTCGAAGAGATAGAACACTCGGACATATTGAATATAAAAAAAAAAGGCTACTACACCATAATCGATTTTAATCTAGCACCTCTCAAAAGTTCACATTTTCGCGAGCTTTCGAATGGCTTGGGTTAGATTATTGGCCAAGACCGCTGGTGTAACTTATGCCTCATAAACCTCATAAAATCACTAATTTTCACGTATTTTAGGACATAACTTACACCTGAGGTGTAATATCTCTCTATAATATATAAATATTTCGCCGCCGCCGCCGCCGCCGCCGCCGCCGTGTCTAAGAATTCAGAATTCAACATATATATATATGTTTTATATATATATGTCATATATATGTTATATATATATATGTCAAATATATATGTTAGATATATATGTCATATATATGTTATATATATATGTCATATATATAAGTGTGTATGTGTGTGCGCGAGCGTGCGTGCATATGTGTGTGCGTGTGTGTGTGTGCATGTGCGTGTGTGTGTGTGTGTGTGTGTGTGCGTGTACGTGTGCGTGTGTGCGTGTGTGTGTGTGTGTGTGTGTGTGTGCGTGTGCGTGTGCGTGTGCGTGTGTGTGTGTACGTGTTATTTGTTTTTTCAAGAATAGATAATATATGTATTTTTTCCGTGCGCAAAAAAAAGTTGTGAATATAACTTGAAAGAATGTGTATTAGTTTACTTATTCCTGATAAAACTCATAAAATAAAAACGGACCTAAAATTTAATGTAATGTTTTTAAAAATATGCACAATTTTTCGAAGATAAAATAAATATTAATCAAGTATAACATACACTTTTCCAAATATCTATATGTGAAATATACAATATATTAAAAATTAAATACATTAATTATTGCATTTTTAAGATAATTCTATTATAAACAGTAATGGCAAAAGAAAATTCAAATTATAACAGTGGCAATATAAAATACGAATTACATTTCAAAAGTTTTTCGAAAATTATTATTTTAGTAGTATTTAATTTAAATATTATTCAAATCAAATTTAAAAATTGTATGGATATATAAGTAAGTAGATTACGTATATTTATATAAAACAAAATTTTAAATAAACAAGTATGTATTTATTAGATACAAAAGGTTATTTAAGGAATGCCTTTGTTTATAATAATTAAAATAAATATATGGGCTCTGTAACTAAAGGGAAAATTAAATTGGATATAATTATGGATTAAAACGCAAATTTTGAAAGAGGGTGCAAATTACGAATTACGGGAGAAATGGAAGAAACCGGTTTTTATTTATATACCGCTAACATATTATAAATAATTCTTTAAAACTAATACAAAATTAATTTAATTAAGAAGAAAGTTTTATTACTCTAAAAGTACAAAATATTAATGACATACAGAACTCTTGGCGATGACTTCAATAAATTAATTTTAGGAGGTAAAGTTCTATTTAGATCCGTTTAAAATAATCTAAAATTTTAATAGGTTTTTACTAAATACTACAATTAAGTATATGCACTTTACTATTTTTGGTAAGTTAATTGTTCATTACCATACATATGGGGTATTTCACGTAAAGTGGTCCGATCAAAATTTCAAAATGCACCAAATTTTGGGTACACATTGCAAATGTTCTTCAGAATACAGAAAAAAATTTTTCACCACACGTAGACCGAAAGTACCACATTCCCTCCCGGCACCGAAAAAGGAATGTGTTATTTTCGGCCTACTGGTGGTGAAAAATAGTATACATCCCACGGGAGGTAAAATGGTCGCCCCATAGCACATGTTTGCCACCCTCGCCTTCGGCTCAGGTGCCAATTTATATGTGCTATGGGCTGACCAATACTTTACCTCCCTAGGTGTGTAATATACTATTTAGGTACTGGTATTTATTAGCTCAAAAGTTATTCTAACCTCAAGAAGTGAACTTTTTCCAGTTTTTTTCAACAACAGCTGGGTTCATCGCTATTTAACCCAAAATCTATCAACTTTTACTATACAACATTATATGTAACATTCGTTGCTAATTATGTGTAGAATTTATTCTTCTGGATTAGAATTTCTAATCTCAAGGTCAATATTACTTAAACTACATGTCAATATTACAACTTAAAAAAAAGTGTAAGTGCGCCACAATTGATTTTTTATCCAAAAGTCTAAAAGAAAGCTTGGAGCAATACCTTTCAAATGGTCTGTAGCATTTTATGGCCTTCAATTCTATAAAAAGTTATGATAATTTAAAGAAAGACAAAAAATTCACAAAAATTAACAAGGTATTTCCCATTTAAATTTTTAAAAAAAATATGGTGTTTCTTTAAATTATCATAACTTTTTACAGTATTGATGGCCATAAAAATGCTACAGACCATTTGAAATGTATTGCTCCAAGCTTTCTTTTAGACTTTTGGATAAAAAAATCAATTGTGGCAAACTTACACTTTTTTAAGTTGAATATTGACATGTAGTTTATGTAACATTGACCTTAAGATTAGAAATTCTAACCCAGAAGGTCAAAAGGCGCGATAGCGCCTGCACGCAAGTATGCAGGCGCGTAAGCCCTATTATACAGCTAACTAACACCTCAGATTTTTATATTTTCGTACATTTAAAATTATACTATCTATTTATGCAATGACAAATCTCACATCTATTTTTTATATAAGTTTTCACTTTACAATATATCCGGTTTGAATTCATAAGTGCATAGTGGAGAAATTCGATATTATTAAAGTTGCTTGCTGAATTCCGATTCTCGAATTTTGCTATTTCCACTTTCTTTTTCGTTCAATGCAAACAAAAAGAGATAGCGTCATAGGAGATGCGAAAGATAGAAAGAGACGAAATTTTTTCCAGCCCTTGAGAGAACGCCTACAGACGTAAAAACTGTTGGCAAGTTGTTTGAGAAGAGGCCGCAAGGGGAGCTACTGCGCTACTCTCAGCATTACACACATCGTATATATATAGATATATTTCATAGTGTCAGAAAGAATAATAAAATATATTATTTATTTCATAGTGTCAGAAAGAATAATAAAATATATTATATATTTCATAGTGTCAGAAAGAATAATAAAAAAAGATAAAGATTGTTATTGACTAATTGAGATAATGTAAAAGAAAAATGATTGATTCCCAAGGAGAAAACGAGATGAATGTTAATGCTAATTTCATAGTGTCAGAAAAAATAATAAAAAAAGATAAAGTTTGTTATTGACTATTTGAGAATAAAGATTTATAGAAAAATGACTGATTCCCAAGGAGAAAACCAGCTCAATGTTAATTCCAAATCGATCAGTAGAAGAGAGTTCCTTTGCGACTTTTTCCCATGTACAGGGAAAAGTATTTGAAAGAATGTTGACCACTGGTACAAAAGGCAATTGAGCGAGCATTTATCAAAGCAGAGTTGGACCTTATTGTCTTGTTTAATGATAAACACTCTCACAAGGTAATTATACTTTTTCTTTTCACATTGTCAATTAACTGTTAACCTCTTACAAATTTTAACCTCCCTTAATTTAATTTTTTTTAGTTATCATAAAAAGATAACCATTTATTATTTCTTTTAGATATTATTATAGACTATTTGAGCCTTAAGAGTTGAATTATAATAGACTATTTGAGCCTAAAGAGTTGAAAGAAAAATGACTTATTCCGAAGGAGAAAACGAGCTCAATGTTAATGGTAGGGCGTGGACTGTAAAAATATTTGAATTCAAGCCGAAAGACAATCAACATCTATTAGTAGCAGAGAGTTCCTTTGCGACTTTTTCCCATGTACAGGGAAAAGTATTTAAAAAATGTTGGCCACTGGTACAAAAAGCATTGAGCGAGCATTTTGTCAAAGCAGAGTTGGACCTTATATTCTCGTTTAATGATAAACACTCTCACCAGGTAATTATACTTTTTCTTTTAACATTGTCAATTAACTGTTAATCTCTTACAAATTTTGACCTCCCTTAATTTAATTTTTTTTAGTTATCATAAAAAGATAACCATTTATTATTTCTTTTAGATATTATAGACTATTTGAGAATAAAGATTTATAGAAAAATGACTGATTCCCAAGGAGAAAACCAGCTCAATGTTAATTCCAAATCGATCAGTAGAAGAGAGTTCCTTTGCGACTTTTTCCCATGTACAGGGAAAAGTATTTGAAAGAATGTTGACCACTGGTACAAAAGGCAATTGAGCGAGCATTTATCAAAGCAGAGTTGGACCTTATTGTCTTGTTTAAATGATAAACACTCTCACAAGGTAATTATACTTTTTCTTTTCACATTGTCAATTAAATGTTAACCTCTTACAAATTTTAACCTCCCTTAATTTAATTTTTTTAGTTATCATAAAAAGATAACCATTATTATTTCTTTTAGATATTATTATAGACTATTTGAGCCTTAAGAGTTGAATTATAATAGACTATTTGAGCCTAAAGAGTTGAAAGAAAAATGACTTATTCCGAAGGAGAAAACGAGCTCAATGTTAATGGTAGTGCGTGGACTGTAAAAATATTTGAATTCAAGTCGAAAGACAATCAACATCTATTAGTAGCAGAGAGTTCCTTTGCGACTTTTTCCCATGTACAGGGAAAAGTATTTAAAAAATGTTGGCCACTGGTACAAAAAGCATTGAGCGAGCATTTTGTCAAAGCAGAGTTGGACCTTATATTCTTGTTTAATGATAAACACTCTCACAAGGTAATTATACTTTTTCTTTTCACATTGTCAATTAAATGTTAACCTCTTACAAATTAGTATTCTTAGATATTATTATAGACTATTTGAGCCTTAAGAGATTGAATTAATAATAGACTATTTGAAGCCTAAAGAGTTGAAAGAACAAATGACTTATTCCGAAGGAGAAAACGAGCTCAATGTTAATGGTAGTGCGTCGGACTGTAAAAATATTTGAATTCAAGCCGAAAGACAATCAACATCCTATTAGTAGGCAGAGAGTTCCTTTGCGACTTTTTCCCATGTACAGGGAAAAGTATTTAAAAAATGTTGGCCACTGGACAAAAAGCAATTGAGCGAGCATTTTTGTCAAAGCAGAGTTGGACCTTATATTCTCGTTTAATGATAAACACTCTCACCAGGTAATTATACTTTTTCTTTTAACATTGTCAATTAACTGTTAATCTCTTACAAATTTTGACCTCCCTTAATTTAATTTTGTTTATTTATCATAAAAGATAACCATTTATTATTTCTTTTAGATATTATAGACTATTTGAGACTAAAGATTTGAAAGAAAAAATGACTGATTCCGAAGGAGAAAACCAGCTGAATGTTAATGGTAATGCGTAGTCTTAAAAATACATGAATTCAAACCAAAGGACAATCCACATCGATTAATGGAAGAAAGTTCCTCTGCGACTCTTTTTCCCATGCACAGGGAAAAGTATTTGAAAGAATATTGGCCAGTGGTACAAAAGGCATTGTGCGAGCATTTTGTAATATATTTAATATATTCTCTTTCCAATGTAAAGTGAAAGGGATGTTAATTAATAATTATACCTTCACTTACTTAAATATTTTAACAAATGTTGATAAGGTATTAATTATGCTGTATATACTTATAGTTATTGAATACGTTTTTTACATTAAATAAAACAAATAAATAATATTTTGACAACCATACTTGTGAATTTGTACACCTTCGTAGAAGATCGTAGAGGATCGTATGTATTACATAAGATTAGTTAATATAAAAAAAAAACAATTAAAGTAAATAAATTACGTAGGGTATATACTTTTCTGAAAAAATGTTGTGTTTTTCAACAGAAATACTTGGTGATTTTTAGTTTATACTTTTCATAGACCAATAGTTCCACTTTCTTCTTTCTTTAAGGACATTTTTTACTTTTTTACCCTATTGTAAAATGTGATTTTTATATTTTGCACTCTTTAAAGAGTAATTTTAGTTTATTAGTCGTTTAAAAGGTGTAGTTTTGGGATTTTTAATGTTACTTTAAAAGAGTAGTAAAGTCAACAAATTACTCATTTAAGGTTCAGTTTTTACTCTTAGCGATTAAGAGTGTGTGATGAAACTTTTTAATTTGACTGAATTTTCCTGAACGAAATGTCAGACCCAAATTACACAAATCTATTGATAAAATCATGTGGATTGTTTACAAACACTTGGTTAAATGAAATAATAATTACTTTACAAAACTACTAATAAAAACTTGTATTTAAAAAAATAGCGTAAGGCAATATACTGAGTTCACTATGTGGGAACTTTATTAGATTAAAATAATTATGTATGTTCTTTAATTGATGATACAGAGTACTAAAATTGGCAGAAAGTATATAATTCTAGTAACAATTATAACTAATATTAGTATAAATTGTTTGTTTCTGATAAATACAAGGTTTTCTACACTATAAAATTTTATAGAAAGTTTCAATATATTATATATAAATAATAATAAATAAATATAACAATACTTTCTGGCAACTTTAGTATGCTATATCACCAATGAAACAATATAAATTATTATTTTAATCTAATACAGTTCCCAACATAGAGAACCCAGTATACTGCCTTGCGCTATTTTTTTAAATACAAGTTTTTATTAGTAGTTCTGTAAAATAATTATTATACCACTTCACTATGTATTTATAAAGATTCTACGTAATTTACCAATTAATTCATGTGCTTTAAAGATATATTTACTTATATTATCTAATAAATAACTTTAATTATTACTCCCATCTTTTGTCTGTTTCTTTAAATTTTAATTAAATATTTTTTTTTATATTACAAATCTCCATATATGAAGCTTTTGCAATTGAAAGGACTGAAATCAAACTGGAACGACAAGTATTTTGAATCTAACTCCCATATTTTCTCTACTTATTTATATTTTATTACACCTTTTTTATATGTAACTTATATCAAACTGGAATCAACAAGTATTTTGAATCTAACTCCCATATTTTCTACTTATTTATATTATTTTATTACACCTTTTTTATATTCCATAATAGTTTTCTGCAATTGAAAATATTGAAATCAAAAACACCTTCCAAGAAGGTGTCAAAACCCGCAAGTATTTTGTGTTGACACCTTTTTTATATGTAACTTATATTTAACATTTTATATATATATATATATATATATATATAATGTTCATAGGAGTTCAATCAATGGTGGTTATAGTTTTTTGGATTTTCATCACTTAGTTCTACGTCTAAAGTTAAATTATTTACTTGTTTGACTTTATTAATTCTATTTTCTTGATCTTTAAACCAGCATTCAGTTTCAGAATGAAAACGTGTTCCTTTTTCTTTTTCTTTACATATTTTGCAAGGGTTTTTTCACTTTTCTCTTTTGTGTTTGGTTTATTCTTTTTCATATCTAAATTTTTTTTGTACATTAAATGTCTAATTTACTTATTTCATTATGTAGGTCTTCAGTTTTTGTTAATTTTTCTCTATCAATTTTATCAATTATAATTTGGCAGACCTATAGCAATCAGATCTATCAACGTTCATTGTCAATAGTTTTTCTTACTAGCAATAAAATTTTTTCTTTTTTTATAGAGTATTCTAAAATGAACCTGTCTGATTTAAATGCTAATGCATATTTATTTGAGACCATCCTTTACTGGCAAATGTATTACAAAAATTTTGTTTCCACTCTTCCCAATTTGCTTCAATTGTAAGCTTGAGAAGTGTACAACTATACCAATCTGCGGCCCCCTTTTCCATAAAAGATTTTAAAATTTCAATTTTTTTGTTATCAATGTTTAAATCAAACAGTTCACATCTTTTTCAAATTCAATCATCCATTGATTCGCATTCGAATTTTACCATCAAATTTTTCAATTGTAAATTCTTTAGCTAATTTTCCAATGTTATTTTTTCCGATTTTTCTTCGCTTTTTTCAAGTAATTTCTGTAATAGTTGTACTAATGGTATTTCTGCTGCATTCGCTGTCACGTCACTAGTATTTTTGTTTTCAATCAATTCTTCTAAATATTCATCGTTAAATTGTACATTTCCTTCTTTATCAAAATAAGTATTTTTTAATTCTTTAGTTAAAGTAATCCATATTGTCTCATTTGGTGTCTTTGTTTTAATGCTTTCTTTACTTATTAAACGTAGGCGTTTTAGCGAGCTCCTCGTGGTAGATTGCATTCATGTAATCGTGTGGAATTTTATACACACGACCGTCTGGCGTGGTGAGTCTGGTTACACATAATATGTTGGATTTTCCATCCGAGGCTTCTAGCAACGTAAACTTAATTGCAACTTGTCCATTGTGATTTTCAACGAGAATGTTGTTTTATAATGTTCATAGGTTATAGGTTAGAATAATACATGAATTGTTTCTCTGTAAATAACAAAGAATTTTATTATTTTATACAAAATATAATTCATACTTAATAAATAATGTTTATTTACCTGTAAATAACAAAAAGAAACAACATTCAATGTTATTATTCACAAGGTTGTCTTTAGATTACTTTTATAAAGTTTTATTCTTGTTTTCGGTATATCTTTATTAACCGCACTAATTGACACGTGCCAATTCTTATCTGCAAATTTTACCTGACTATATTAACTGATGTTACATTTTATAAATAATTACATACATCTTAGCTTTTATCTTATTAATTAATTAATTAATTGGTAAAATCATGTAGATTGTATATCCTTAGTTAAGTGAAATAATAATTATTTTACATAACTACTAAGAAAAACTTGCTAATCAGCGACGGAGGTCATACGATGTCTTGGTGAAGAAAGCACTTGTTGAAAATACAGTCGCTAGTGGTGCTTGTATCAATCGGCCGGGGCCGGGAATCAAACCTGGGACCTCCAGATTACGAGTCCGTCGCCCTACGATCAAGCCATCGCAGGCCTCTTTTAGGAACTTCATTAGATAAAAATAATGATGTCTATTTTATCATTGGTAATGTAGGATATTAAAATTGCCAGATAGTATTGCAATATTTATATATTATTACTCATTGCAGTTTCTTCACGGTATTATATATGTAGAAACCCGGCAGAACGCGCCACGAGTTACGACACGAAGTAAGCGTAAGCAGGTTCTTGTTCCTCGCGTTGTCTTCGCTACGAGCCGCGATTCATTCGCTGTTCGACCGACTCAGCGACCGCATGCGCACGACGCTCCACCCTAAGTTTTTGTATAATTTATTATTGTAAAAGAAACGATAAATAAACCAGATCGTAAAATTACATCTCCAGCCTAGTCATTATTTGACCGGTCCGTATTCCTGCCTTCGAAATAGCGGCGACCCCGCACATTGGTGACCCCGACGTGATCAGGAACGGATCAGCGAGCGACATTTTTCTCGACCTGAAAAGGAAAGGCTGAAATAGGGGATGCTTAGACATTCGCCACCTCCAGTTATTCGGACTAAAGGTAATATGAACGACCCTCCGGCACACTCTGGAGATCAAACCAACGACCGAGGACGTGTCCGCCACGATCGGGGCGAATTCGACGAATTCAACGGTCGACGCTGTTGCTAACTGCCGCCTACCGCCATTTTGGCGCGCAAATCCCGATTTGTGGTTTTTCCAAGCAGAAGCGGTGTTTCAACTTCATCGAGTGCGTAGTGACGAAACGCGATTCAACATGATTATCACCGCCCTCGACCCGCAGACCATTACCGATGTTGCCGATGTTCTCCGGGCGGCCCCAACATCGGGAAAATATGACGCCTTACGTACCGCCATCTTGGATCGGATGACCGACTCTGCCGACAGTCAACTGCGTAAACTGCTTACACGTCTTGAGTTGGGGGATCGAAAGCCCTCACAACTTCTACGTGAAATGCGCTCGCTCGCTGGGGAGCGTATATCGAATGACGTGCTGAGGGTGATGTGGTCAGATCTCCTTCCGGTGGCCACGAGACGCCTCCTGAAAATTATTAAGACCGAGACCTTAGAAGAACTTGCTGCCGTCGCAGACGAGCTAATGGAGAGCGGCCCCGTTGTTGCGGCGACTGCCCCATCCTCATCGCCAGGTCAACTACGAGCAAATTCGCCTGGGAAAACATCATCAACTTCGGACGCTAGTGAATTAGCGACAATACGTCAATCTATCGCCCAGTTAGTAACGCTGTCACGTGAAAATCAGGAATTGCTATATAAATTGACGAAAACGCAAGGACAGCAGTCGCGTAGTCGCCCGAGGAATCGTTCAAACACGCGTGAACCTCGCCAGCAAACCCCGGCGACGGACATGTGTTGGTATCACCGCTCGCACGGTGCCGCTGCGCAGCATTGTCGACCGCCATGTTCTTTTAGTGGCAACACCATCGCGGCAACTAAGGCAACGAGTCAGGGAAACCGCTAATGCCGGTGCCGACTTGGTTAACCGACGCCGGCTGTACTTCGACCGAAAATCGACTCCATGTTTACGATAGGCTTACTGCGACGAAGTTTTTAGTGGACTCGGGATCCACAGTCTCGTTAATGCCTCGTAGTCTCACCGATCAAAAATCATCTCGACAACGGCTCGTTTTATATGCGGCGAATGCCCTCACCCATACACACGTACGGCAAGGTGCAGCAGAAGCTCAACCTAGGTCTCAAGCGAGAGCTCTCGTGGCCGCTGATCGTCGCCGATGTTGACACGGCCATATTGGGAGCGGATTTTTTGTCCCATTTCGGACTTCTCGTCGATCTTCAGGGCCGTCGGCTTATTGATCATCAAGTCACTCGACCATTGTCGGAGAGATTAGTGCAGTGACAGTCTATGGAGTTTCGACTACCGCCGCCCCGAAATTGCCCGAAGGATCATATCGAGAGCAATACAGCGCCCTGTATTACCGATTCGAGGTACTCGCTACACCGATAGGACCTAAAGCTACCGTGCCCGGTTTGTCTGTACATCACACCATCTCTACACGTGGCCCGCCGGTGTTCGAACATCCACGACGTCTGGTAGGCGAGCGCCTCGCAGCGGCCAAACGAGAATTTGCTGCGCTGTCGGATCAGGGGATCATCCGTCCTTCATCAAGCCCTTGGGCGAGCCCGCTGCACCTTGTACCTGAATCCAACGGAGGCTGGCGTGCTACAGGAGACTATCGACGGTTAAACGACGTCACGGTGCCTGACCGGTATCCCATACCCGTCATCGAGGACTTGCTGCAGGAATGTAAAGGAAGGATATTCTCCGTGGTCGACCTGCAGAGAGCGTTCTATCAGATTCCGGTAGCACCAGAGGACGTGCCAAAGACAGCTGTGACCACACCCTTCGGGCTTTTTGAGTTCACAGGTATGCCATTGGGTCTTCGCAACTCCGCTCAAACCATGCAAAGGGTACTCAACTACGTGCTGAAGGAGTTACCGTTCGTAAAGGGATACATCGACGACATCCTGGTGTTCTCTGACTCCCACAAACAACACCTGCAGCATTTGGAGCAACTATTTGAGAAATTACGACAAGGCAATCTGCGGATCAACCCCGAGAAGTGTGTGCTGGGAGCGACCGAGGTCATATTCGTAGGTTATAAAATAACCTCCCAAGGTTTCCGACCCCCTGAGACAAGAATTCAAGCCATCACTACCTTCCCGCGTCCAGCTGATTCTTCGCAGTTACGACGATTTCTGGGTATGTTGAATTATTACCGTAGGTACATTCCACACGCCGCGGAGATGCAGGCCCCGCTTCACGATCTTCTCAAGGAGAAAAAGAAAAAGGTACCGATAAATTGGACTCCGGACTCGAACGAAGCGTTCATAAAGTACAGGCAAAGTATCGTCGATGCCGTCGAATCGGCTTTTTACTCTCCGTCCAAGCAGCTGTCACTCCATACGGACGCTTCAAGTACCGCTATCGGAGGGGCGCTTAATCAGGTGCAGGACGACGGTTCGCAACGACCGCTTGGTTTCTTTTCAAGGAAGTTGACGCCAGCCGAGACGCGGTACAGCGTGTACGATAGAGAACTTTTAGCGGCGTATGCAACGGTAAAACATTTTAAGCAGTTCTTGTGCGGACAAGCATTCACCATCTGGTCGGATCATCGACCGCTAGTCTACGCTCCTCAGCAGAGATCAGAGAAAGCGTCTCCTCGACAACAACGTCATCTGGAATTTATACTGCAGCATAACGCGACTTTTGCATACGTTCGAGGCGAGGATAATGTCGTGGCCGATACGCTCTCGCGAACTTGCACGATCACTATGCCTTCGAGACTCAGCGCAGATGTGATCAGTAAAGCGCAAACTGAGGATCAGCAACTCAATTACCTCGTCAATAACCCGGCTATTCGATTTCATCAGCTCGAGATCGACGGTGTTCTACTATTCTGCAGCATTGCCGATAATGTGGTACGTCCCTACTTGCCAACAGACTTACGACGTACAGCTTTCGACGTGGTGCATGGGCCCGCTCACCCCAGTGGAAGAGCCACTGCCAAGCTGCTAGCTGGTAAATTCTTTTGGCCCGGCGTCCGGAAAGACGCATTGAATTGGTCACGTTGCTGTGTCGCATGCCAACGATCAAAAGTACACCGTCATAATCGAGCGGCGCTGGAGAAATTTAAAGAACCAGACGAACGCTTCAGCCACATTCACATCGATCTTATCACGCTCCCTTTGTGTCAGGGGTACCGTTATTGCCTAACGGTAATTGATCGGTTTCCGCGATGGCCTACGGCGATACCTCTTCAAGATATTCGAACAGAGACGATAGTAAAAGAGTTGTACGTCAACTGGATCAGCCTTTTCGGAACGCCGCTAACGATTACTTCGGACCAAGGGAGACAGTTCGAAAGCGAACTCTTCGCGCAGTTATCGAAGCTGATCGGTTGCAAGCATTGCCACACAACGCCATACCATCCGCAAGCCAATGGCATGGTGGAGCGGCTTCATCGAACGTTGAAAGCAGCCCTCAAATGTTCGCCAGAGACAGCGTGGCCGGAGGCACTACCTACCGTACTCCTAGGGTTACGTACTGTTTTCAAAGAAGATTTGCAAGCCTCACCGGCCGAGATGCTCTTAGGTACCACGTTACGTCTCCCTGGCGAATTTTTTACAACGCACGAACAAAACGGGAATCAAGAGGATTTTCCAAACAGCTTCGACGACTCTTCGCGGCCCTTCGCCCTGTTCCAGCTTCCAGGCACTCGCAACATCAGCCGTTTACGTTCAAAGACCTAAAAACGTGCTCTCACGTCTTTTGCCGATTCGAGAAAATTCAGAAGCCCCTGGAGATGCCGTATACCGGGCCGCACCGAGTGATCCATCGAGTGAATGAAAAGACTTTTATAATTGATATTAACGGAATCGAAAAAGCAATCTCAACAGATTGTTTGAAGCCAGCGTATCTCGAACCAGCATCATCTTCGACTCTGCGCCCGACAACAAGAGACGAGAACACGCCACCTGAAACGTCAAAATCAACGCCTACAACACAGCCAGTAGAACCTTCAAAGGAACGCCAGAAACACAAAAAAGTATCGTTCTCCTTGCCCCCAGGCTCGGTCACTGGGAGGGGAGTTACTGTAGAAACCCGGCAGAACGCGCCACGAGTTACGACACGAAGTAAGCGTAAGCAGGTTCTTGTTCCTCGCGTTGTCTTCGCTACGAGCCGCGATTCATTCGCTGTTCGACCGACTCAGCGACCACATGCGCACGACGCTTCACCCTAAGTTTTTGTATAATTTATTATTGTAAAAGAAACGATAAATAAACCAGATCGTAAAATTACATCTCCAGCCTAGTCATTATTTGACCGGTCCGTATTCCTGCCTTCGAAATAGCGGCGACCCCGCACATATACTTTCATAAATGTAAAGGAACACATTAGTAAGTCAGAATTAACACATTCTTTCATGTTATGTTCACAACTTTTTGAGTATACGTTTAAAAATTTTATGAGTTTTATCAAGAATGAGTAAACAAATACACATTCTTTCATGTTATGTTCACAACTTTTTTTTTGCGCACGGAAAAATACATATATTATGTATTCTTGAAAAAACAATTTTAAAATATATATATACTATATAAATATTCCGCCGCACGCACACACACCCACATACATACATACATATATATACACATATATATGGGCTATTTCACGTCAAGTGGTACGATGAAAATTTTAAATCACTCCAGAATTTGAGAACAGGCTAGAAACATCTTCCAGAACATACAAAAAAAATTTAAGTGTTAAAATAATTTGCTTAAGAGTTATTTGACCATGAAAAGTGGAAATTTTTCAATTTTTTTAGAAAAATTTCTATTTTTAAAGCCATTTATCTCAAAATCAGTTGATTTTTTTGAAAAAACATTACAAACAACTTTTGTTTAAATTAATCTTTAGAACTTATCTACCCTGGTTACATTTCTTAATTTTAAAATCTCGAAGAGATAGAACACTCGGACATATTGAATATAAAAAAAAAAGGCTACTACACCATAATCGATTTTAATCTAGCACCTCTCAAAAGTTCACATTTTTCGCGAGCTTTCGAATGGCTTGGGTTAGATTATTGGCCAAGACCGCTGGTGTAACTTATGCCTCATAAACCTCATAAAATCACTAATTTTCACGTATTTTAGGACATAACTTACACCTGAGGTGTAATATCTCTCTATAATATATAAATATTTCGCCGCCGCCGCCGCCGCCGCCGCCGCCGTGTCTAAGAATTCAGAATTCAACATATATATATATATGTTTTATATATATATGTCATATATATGTTATATATATATATGTCAAATATATATGTTAGATATATATGTCATATATATATGTTATATATATATGTCATATATATAAGTGTGTATGTGTGTGCGCGAGCGTGCGTGCATATGTGTGTGCGTGTGTGTGTGTGCATGTGCGTGTGTGTGTGTGTGTGTGTGTGCGTGTACGTGTGCGTGTGTGCGTGTGTGTGTGTGTGTGTGTGTGTGTGCGTGTGCGTGTGCGTGTGCGTGTGTGTGTGTACGTGTTATTTGTTTTTTCAAGAATAGATAATATATGTATTTTTTTCCGTGCGCAAAAAAAAGTTGTGAATATAACTTGAAAGAATGTGTATTAGTTTACTTATTCCTGATAAAACTCATAAAATAAAAACGGACCTAAAATTTAATGTAATGTTTTTAAAAATATGCACAATTTTTCGAAGATAAAATAAATATTAATCAAGTATAACATACACTTTTCCAAATATCTATATGTGAAATATACAATATATTAAAAATTAAATACATTAATTATTGCATTTTTAAGATAATTCTATTATAAACAGTAATGGCAAAAGAAAATTCAAATTATAACAGTGGCAATATAAAATACGAATTACATTTCAAAAGTTTTTCGAAAATTATTATTTTAGTAGTATTTAATTTAAATATTATTCAAATCAAATTTAAAAATTGTATGGATATATAAGTAAGTAGATTACGTATATTTATATAAAACAAAATTTTAAATAAACAAGTATGTATTTATTAGATACAAAAGGTTATTTAAGGAATGCCTTTGTTTATAATAATTAAAATAAATATATGGGCTCTGTAACTAAAGGGAAAATTAAATTGGATATAATTATGGATTAAAACGCAAATTTTGAAAGAGGGTGCAAATTACGAATTACGGGAGAAATGGAAGAAACCGGTTTTTATTTATATACCGCTAACATATTATAAATAATTCTTTAAAACTAATACAAAAATTAATTTAATTAAGAAGAAAGTTTTATTACTCTAAAAGTACAAAATATTAATGACATACAGAACTCTTGGCGATGACTTCAATAAATTAATTTTAGGAGGTAAAGTTCTATTTAGATCCGTTTAAAATAATCTAAAATTTTAATAGGTTTTTACTAAATACTACAATTAAGTATATGCACTTTACTATTTTTGGTAAGTTAATTGTTCATTACCATACATATGGGGTATTTCACGTAAAGTGGTCCGATCAAAATTTCAAAATGCACCAAATTTTGGGTACACATTGCAAATGTTCTTCAGAATACAGAAAAAAATTTTTCACCACACGTAGACCGAAAGTACCACATTCCCTCCCGGCACCGAAAAAGGAATGTGTTATTTTCGGCCTACTGGTGGTGAAAAATAGTATACATCCCACGGGAGGTAAAATGGTCGCCCCATAGCACATGTTTGCCACCCTCGCCTTCGGCTCAGGTGCCAATTTATATGTGCTATGGGCTGACCAATACTTTACCTCCCTAGGTGTGTAATATACTATTTAGGTACTGGTATTTATTAGCTCAAAAGTTATTCTAACCTCAAGAAGTGAACTTTTTCCAGTTTTTTTCAACAACAGCTGGGTTCATCGCTATTTAACCCAAAATCTATCAACTTTTACTATACAACATTATATGTAACATTCGTTGCTAATTATGTGTAGAATTTATTCTTCTGGATTAGAATTTCTAATCTCAAGGTCAATATTACTTAAACTACATGTCAATATTCAACTTAAAAAAAAGTGTAAGTGCGCCACAATTGATTTTTTATCCAAAAGTCTAAAAGAAAGCTTGGAGCAATACCTTTCAAATGGTCTGTAGCATTTTTATGGCCTTCAATTCTATAAAAAGTTATGATAATTTAAAGAAAGACAAAAAATTCACAAAAATTAACAAGGTATTTCCCATTTAAATTTTTAAAAAAATATGGTGTTTCTTTAAATTATCATAACTTTTTACAGTATTGATGGCCATAAAAATGCTACAGACCATTTGAAATGTATTGCTCCAAGCTTTCTTTTAGACTTTTGGATAAAAAAATCAATTGTGGCAAACTTACACTTTTTTTAAGTTGAATATTGACATGTAGTTTATGTAACATTGACCTTAAGATTAGAAATTCTAACCCAGAAGGTCAAAAGGCGCGATAGCGCCTGCACGCAAGTATGCAGGCGCGTAAGCCCTATTATACAGCTAACTAACACCTCAGATTTTTTATATTTTCGTACATTTAAAATTATACTATCTATTTATGCAATGACAAATCTCACATCTATTTTTTATATAAGTTTTCACTTTACAATATATCCGGTTTGAATTCATAAGTGCATAGTGGAGAAATTCGATATTATTAAAGTTGCTTGCTGAATTCCGATTCTCGAATTTTGCTATTTCCACTTTCTTTTTCGTTCAATGCAAACAAAAAGAGATAGCGTCATAGGAGATGCGAAAGATAGAAAGAGACGAAATTTTTTTCCAGCCCTTGAGAGAACGCCTACAGACGTAAAAACTGTTGGCAAGTTGTTTGAGAAGAGGCCGCAAGGGGAGCTACTGCGCTACTCTCAGCATTACACACATCGTATATATATAGATATATTTCATAGTGTCAGAAAGAATAATAAAATATATTATTTATTTCATAGTGTCAGAAAGAATAATAAATATATTATATATTTCATAGTGTCAGAAAGAATAATAAAAAAGATAAAGATTGTTATTGACTAATTGAGATAATGTAAAAGAAAAATGATTGATTCCCAAGGAGAAAACGAGATGAATGTTAATGCTAATTTCATAGTGTCAGAAAAAATAATAAAAAAAGATAAAGTTTGTTATTGACTATTTGAGAATAAAGATTTATAGAAAAATGACTGATTCCCAAGGAGAAAACCAGCTCAATGTTAATTCCAAATCGATCAGTAGAAGAGAGTTCCTTTGCGACTTTTTCCCATGTACAGGGAAAAGTATTTGAAAGAATGTTGACCACTGGTACAAAAGGCAATTGAGCGAGCATTTTATCAAAGCAGAGTTGGACCTTATTGTCTTGTTTAATGATAAACACTCTCACAAGGTAATTATACTTTTTCTTTTCACATTGTCAATTAACTGTTAACCTCTTACAAATTTTAACCTCCCTTAATTTAATTTTTTTTAGTTATCATAAAAAGATAACCATTTATTATTTCTTTTAGATATTATTATAGACTATTTGAGCCTTAAGAGTTGAATTATAATAGACTATTTGAGCCTAAAGAGTTGAAAGAAAAATGACTTATTCCGAAGGAGGAAAACGAGCTCAATGTTAATGGTAGGGCGTGGACTGTAAAAATATTTGAATTCAAGCCGAAAGACAATCAACATCTATTAGTAGCAGAGAGTTCCTTTGCGACTTTTTCCCATGTACAGGGAAAAGTATTTAAAAAATGTTGGCCACTGGTACAAAAAGCAATTGAGCGAGCATTTTGTCAAAGCAGAGTTGGACCTTATATTCTCGTTTAATGATAAACACTCTCACCAGGTAATTATACTTTTTCTTTTAACATTGTCAATTAACTGTTAATCTCTTACAAATTTTGACCTCCCTTAATTTAATTTTTTTTAGTTATCATAAAAAGATAACCATTTATTATTTCTTTTAGATATTATAGACTATTTGAGAATAAAGATTTATAGAAAAATGACTGATTCCCAAGGAGAAAACCAGCTCAATGTTAATTCCAAATCGATCAGTAGAAGAGAGTTCCTTTGCGACTTTTTCCCATGTACAGGGAAAAGTATTTGAAAGAATGTTGACCACTGGTACAAAAGGCAATTGAGCGAGCATTTTATCAAAGCAGAGTTGGACCTTATTGTCTTGTTTAATGATAAACACTCTCACAAGGTAATTATACTTTTTCTTTTCACATTGTCAATTAAATGTTAACCTCTTACAAATTTTAACCTCCCTTAATTTAATTTTTTTTAGTTATCATAAAAGATAACCATTTATTATTTCTTTTAGATATTATTATAGACTATTTGAGCCTTAAGAGTTGAATTATAATAGACTATTTGAGCCTAAAGAGTTGAAAGAAAAATGACTTATTCCGAAGGAGAAAACGAGCTCAATGTTAATGGTAGTGCGTGGACTGTAAAAATATTTGAATTCAAGCCGAAAGACAATCAACATCTATTAGTAGCAGAGAGTTCCTTTGCGACTTTTTCCCATGTACAGGGAAAAGTATTTAAAAAATGTTGGCCACTGGTACAAAAAGCAATTGAGCGAGCATTTTGTCAAAGCAGAGTTGGACCTTATATTCTCGTTTAATGATAAACACTCTCACCAGGTAATTATACTTTTTCTTTTAACATTGTCAATTAACTGTTAATCTCTTACAAATTTTGACCTCCCTTAATTTAATTTTTTTTAGTTATCATAAAAAGATAACCATTTATTATTTCTTTTAGATATTATAGACTATTTGAGACTAAAGATTTGAAAGAAAAATGACTGATCCGAAGGAGAAAACCAGCTGAATGTTAATGGTAATGCGTAGTCTTTAAAAATACATGAATTCAAACCAAAGGACAATCCACATCGATTAATGGAAGAAAGTTCCTCTGCGACTCTTTTTCCCATGCACAGGGAAAAGTATTTGAAAGAATATTGGCCAGTGGTACAAAAGGCATTGTGCGAGCATTTTGTAATATATTTAATATATTCTCTTTCCAATGTAAAGTGAAAGGGATGTTTAATTAATAATTATACCTTCACTTACTTAAATAATTTTAACAAATGTTGATAAGGTATTAATTATGCTGTATATACTTATAGTTATTGAATACGTTTTTTACATTTAAATAAAACAAATAAATAATATTTTGACACCATACTTGTGAATTTGTACACCTTCGTAGAAGATCGTAGAGGATCTTATGTATTACATAAGATTAGTTAATATAAAAAAAAAACAATTAAAGTAAATAAATTACGTAGGGTATATACTTTTCTGAAAAAATGTTGTGTTTTTCAACAGAAATACTTGGTGATTTTTAGTTTATACTTTTCAATAGACCAATAGTTCCACTTTCTTCTTTCTTTAAAGGACATTTTTTACTTTTTACCCTATTGTAAAATGTGATTTTTATATTTTGCACTCTTTAAAGAGTAATTTTAGTTTATTTAGTCGTTTAAAAGGTGTAGTTTTGGGATTTTTAATGTTACTTTAAAGAGTAGTAAAGTCAACAAATTACTCATTTAAGGTTCAGTTTTTACTCTTAGCGATTAAGAGTGTGTGATGAAACTTTTTTAATTTGACTGAATTTTCCTGAACGAAATGTCAGACCCAAATTACACAAATCTATTGATAAAATCATGTGGATTGTTTACAAACACTTGGTTAAATGAAATAATAATTACTTTACAAAACTACTAATAAAAACTTGTATTTAAAAAATAGCGTAAGGCAATATACTGAGTTCACTATGTTGGGAACTTTATTAGATTAAAATAATTATGTATGTTCTTTAATTGATGATACAGAGTACTAAAATTGGCAGAAAGTATATAATTCTAGTAACAATTATAACTAATATTAGTATAAATTGTTTGTTTCTGATAAATACAAGGTTTTCTACACTATAAAATTTTATAGAAAGTTTCAATATATTATATATAAAATAATAATAAATAAATATAACAATACTTTCTGGCAACTTTAGTATGCTATATCACCAATGAAACAATATAAATTATTATTTTAATCTAATACAGTTCCCAACATAGAGAACCCAGTATACTGCCTTGCGCTATTTTTTTAAATACAAGTTTTTATTAGTAGTTCTGTAAAATAATTATTATACCACTTCACTATGTATTTATAAAGATTCTACGTAATTTTACCAATTAATTCATGTGCTTTAAAGATATATTTACTTATATTATCTAATAAATAACTTTAATTATTACTCCCATCTTTTGTCTGTTTCTTTAAATTTTAATTAAATATTTTTTTTTATATTACAAATCTCCATATATGAAGCTTTTGCAATTGAAAGGACTGAAATCAAACTGGAACGACAAGTATTTTGAATCTAACTCCCATATTTTCTCTACTTATTTATATTTTATTACACCTTTTTTATATGTAACTTATATCAAACTGGAATCAACAAGTATTTTGAATCTAACTCCCATATTTTCTCTACTTATTTATATTATTTTATTACACCTTTTTTATATATTCCATAATAGTTTTCTGCAATTGAAAATATTGAAATCAAAAACACCTTCCAAGAAGGTGTCAAAACCCGCAAGTATTTTGTGTTGACACCTTTTTTATATGTAACTTATATTTAACATTTTATATATATATATATATATATATATATATATAATGTTCATAGGAGTTCAATCAATGGTGGTATTATTAGTTTTTTGGATTTTCATCACTTAGTTCTACGTCTAAAGTTAAATTATTTACTTGTTTGACTTTATTAATTCTATTTTCTTGATCTTTAAACCAGCATTCAGTTTCAGAATGAAAACGTGTTCCTTTTTCTTTTTCTTTACATATTTTGCAAGGTGTTTTTTCACTTTTCTCTTTTGTGTTTGGTTTATTCTTTTTCATATCTAAATTTTTTTTGTACATTAAATGTTCTAATTTACTTATTTCATTATGTAGGTCTTCAGTTTTTGTTAATTTTTCTCTATCAATTTTATCAATTATATAATTTGGCAGACCTATAGCAATCAGATCTATCAACGTTTCATTGTCAATAGTTTTTCTTACTAGCAATAAAATTTTTTCTTTTTTTATAGAGTATTCTAACAATGAACCTGTCTGATATTTAAATGCTAATGCATATTTTATTTGAGACCATCCTTTACTGGCAAATGTATTACAAAAATTTTGTTTCCACTCTTCCCAATTTGCTTCAATTGTAAGCTTGAGAAGTGTACAACTATACCAATCTGCGGCCCCCTTTTCCATAAAAGATTTTAAAATTTCAATTTTTTTGTTATCAATGTTTAAATCAAACAGTTCACATTCTTTTTCAAATTCAATCATCCATTGATTCGCATTCGAATTTTTACCATCAAATTTTTCAATTGTAAATTCTTTAGCTAATTTTCCAATGTTTATTTTTTCCGATTTTTCTTCGCTTTTTTCAAGTAATTTCTGTAATAGTTGTACTAATGGTATTTCTGCTGCATTCGCTGTCACGTCACTAGTATTTTTGTTTTCAATCAATTCTTCTAAATATTCATCGTTAAATTGTACATTTCCTTCTTTATCAAAATAAGTATTTTTTAATTCTTTAGTTAAAGTAATCCATACTTGTCTCATTTGGTGTCTTTGTTTTAATGCTTTCTTTACCTTATTAAACGTAGGCGTTTTAGCGAGCTCCTCGTGGTAGATTGCATTCATGTAATCGTGTGGAATTTTATACACACGACCGTCTGGCGTGGTGAGTCTGGTTACACATAATATGTTGGATTTTCCATCCGAGGCTTCTAGCAACGTAAACTTAAATTGCAACTTGTCCATTGTGATTTTCAACGAGAATGTTGTTTTATAATGTTCATAGGTTATAGGTTAGAATAATACATGAATTGTTTCTCTGTAAATAACAAAGAATTTTATTATTTTATACAAAATATAATTACATACTTAATAAATAATGTTTATTTACCTGTAAATAACAAAGAAACAACATTCAATGTTATTATTCACAAGGTTGTCTTTAGATTACTTTTATAAAGTTTTATTCATTGTTTTCGGTATATCTTTATTAACCGCACTAATTGACACGTGCCAATTCTTATCTGCAAATTTTACCTGTCGGTATATTAAAAGATTTGATTTACCGACCTACACGCGCGCAATTCAAATAGACTAAGGATATTCCTTACATATATATATATACAGTTTCTACAATTGAAAGTACTGAAATCAAAGCGGCATAATCGACAAGTATTTTGTATATCTTACCGTAAATTTGTGATTAATTAAACATTTACATATATTTCTTAAACTCCAGAAAAAGTTCTGCAATAGAAAGTACTGAAATCAAAGCGGAATCAACAAGTATTTATTTTTTAAAAATACAAATATCTATTAAATTGAAAACAAACATTTTTTCAGAAAAGCATCCTACAAATTTACATTTCAATTCTAGTCCTGTCATGTCCTACAAGCAATAAATAAATAATTTTTTAATAATTTTATTAATTTCTGCAAAACTAATAAAAAAGTAATTTCTCTCTTTTTTATTCTCTTTATATAAAATAATTTCCACACCAGATCTCCTACCTCGAATTCCGCTGGCCTTCGTCGTGAGTTGAAGATTTCGGCTTGCCGGGCCTTACTGGCAGCCGACTGACGATTTGCGTTCTCGTGCAGTCTTGGCAACTGTTTGATTTTGTCGTTCCAATCCTGCAGTCTACGGAACTCAAACTGTTGCTGGGCAAGCCGGTCTTGCTCTCGACGAGCTGTACTAGGCGCCTCGGGTTGGCGACCATAGTTCAGCGTAGCCGGGCTCCATCCAGTAGAACTTTGCACCGCTGTGTTTAGTGCAAAGACTAACTCTGGCAGCTTGTCGTCCCAGTCGCTGTGCTTATCCTGGATATACGACGCCACCATTGTCTTAAGGGTCCGATTGGCCCTCTCGACAGGATTGGCCTGTGCGTGATAAGGGGGTGTCGTTGAATGATACACTCCCTTAGATTCGAGGTATTCGTCTACGAGTTTATTTTTAAACTCGGTCCCGTTGTCCGAGTGAAATACTTCCGGGGTGCCGAACCGGTTAATCACTCGTTCGTGAAGCTCGCGGACTATCGTCTTTGCGTTAGCTTTTCGTATCGGGATTGCTTCAATCCAGCGCGTGAATAAATCCTGGAATACTAGGATGTATTCGTATCCTCGGCTAGAGCGTGGAAGCGGGCCAGTGATATCTCCTGCTACCACCTGCCATGGTCTGTCCGATTGACGGTGACCCATTAACCCTGAAGGAGCACGTTGCTCGACCTTACATTGCTGGCACACTTGACATCGCCTGACGTAATTCGCAACTTCTGCGTAAAATCGTGGCCAATAATAGTTTTGGGCCACGCGGGCGAATGTCTTTTCTCTTCCGAGATGGCCAGCTGAGGGATCATCGTGACACTCTCTCAGAATAGAGTGACGATTCTCTACGGGTACGACCAGCTTCCATGCTTGCTCGTCATCCATCACTTCCTCTAACTCCTTGTCGGGGCGATAGATGTATAGATTTCCTCCAACTATTTTCCAGTCGGGGAAATCACGGGGTCTGTCGAAAACGTTCTTAATCCAGTCTAGGTACCAAGGATCTTCAGTAGTTTGAGCCCACGACATTGCTGCTACTGTAGGCTCGTCGTCTTCATACATGCGAGATAGGGCATCGGGAACGTGATGCAGAGCTCCTTTTCTGTGCTCGACGACAAAGTCATGAGCTTGAAGTTCTAAAGCCCATCTCGCTAGTCGGCTGGTTGGATTTCTCATATTACACAACCAGCGAAGACTACTGTGATCCGTTATCACTTTGAAGTGGTACCCTTCGATGTAAGGTCTGAACTTATTAATAGCCCAGACCACGGCCAAGCATTCCCTCTCCGTAACGCTATAATTCTTCTCGGGTGCTGTGAGAATGCGACTGGCAAACTCAATGACTCTTTCCTCTCCGTCTATCTCTTGGACGAGCACGGCTCCTATGCCGGTATCGCTCGCGTCCGTGTGCAGGCTAAACAGTCAATCTGCACTGGGACGTTGAAGAACTGGAGCAGTCATGATCAGGGCCTTCAGTTGCTGAAAGGCTTGTTCCTGTTCATCTAACCACTCGTACCCTTGGTTCTTCTTTGTTAGACGGGTAAGTGGCTCGGCAATCGTGGCGTAATCCGGCATAAAACGCCGATACCACGACGCCATGCCGAGGAATCGTCGAAGCTGTTTGAGGTTCTTGGGAGCCGGATAAATCCTTATAGGCTCTGTCTTGGCTGGGTCGGGACGAATTCCATCCCTGTTGACCAGCACGCCAAGATATCTTACCTCATCTTGACAAAAGACACACTTGTCCTTATTTACTGTCAAGTTAGCTTCGGTCAGTCTTTTCAGCACCATCTCGAGATACTTCTTGTGCCCTTCAAATGTCTCGGTGACTATAATAATATCATCGAGGTAAGAAAAGGCATTGGGCTCGAGATCAGGACCAACCACTTGGTCAATCATGCGTTGGAAAGTCGCGCCGGCGTATGCCAATCCGTACGGCATCCGCTTAAACTGATACAGTCCCATCCCCGGGACTGTGAAAGCTGTATAAGGACGCGATTCCTTCTTGAGAGGTATCTGATGATACGCTGAGTTCATGTCCAGAGTACTAATGTACCGACATCTCTTCAACTTGCGTAAGATATCCTGCATGAACGGGAGGGGATAAGCGTCTGGTTTCGTTAGCGCATTGACTTTCCTAAAGTCAATGCAAAACCGACGTGATCCGTTCTCCTTGCGTACCATCACCACGGGGCTTGACCAACCGCTGTCCGAGGGCTCTATGATCTCTAAATCTAGCATCTCTCGGACCTGGCGGTGCATCTCCTCCTGGATCTTCTCCGACACCGGGTAATACTTCTGCTTTATCGGGCGAGCTGATCCCACGTCAATCGAGTGCTCGATGAGTTGGGTTCGCCCGATTTTGGGAGAAGTATTAGACAGCACGTTGCTTACTAACTCTCGCAGCTCTTCCCTTTCTGCCTCGGTTGCGTCCGCTATCCCAGCGGACGAGAGAGTGGCCATACCCCCTATTCCAGCAACTTCGAGGTGGATCTGCTGCTTGCTGTCTTTGAGGAACAGGCGGGTCGCTATCCGGATCCAATATGGCTCTGAATGCTCGTACGAAATTTACTCCTACGTAGCATTCGGCGTCAAGATTTG
The DNA here is from genome assembly GCA_026168455.1 of Theocolax elegans. Taxonomy (NCBI): domain Eukaryota; kingdom Metazoa; phylum Arthropoda; class Insecta; order Hymenoptera; family Cerocephalidae; genus Theocolax; species Theocolax elegans. Next base: position 89,242 of record JANSJX010000059.1, on the reverse strand, counting down.
GTATGATCGCTACCCTTATTTCATGTGTCTCCTTCCCGACAGTGAAAGGTAATATCACATGACCGTTTAGCGGTTGGTAACTACCATCCGCCATCTTGACGCGTCCGGCGTTCGCCACAATGAGCTCCTTGCCCAATGCTGCGGCGATTTGCAGACCGCTGGGTCCCATCACGGTTGTGGAAGCTCCGGGATCGTATAAGGCTCTTATACGAAAGCCCTCAATCTCCACGAGAAGCCACCAACGACTCTCATCCTCTGGTTTATAGGATGAGGTTGGTCTGCTGGCTTCTTGGGACCGTTCCTCCTTTTGAGGCCCATTTCCGCTCCTCTCTGGACCATACTCTCGGGTGGAGCGGGCCTGTCCCGAACTCACCTGGGACAGCGGGGACTCAAGCTCTTGGGTCGCGGTTTTCGTCCCTGTTAACCGCTCCCTTTGGCGTTTCCCGAGCACACCGGACAGTACCTGAGGGAATATCCAATTTTCCCACAGCCCTTGCAGGTAAGAGGCTTAGTCGGATCGAAAGTTGAGCCCATTCTGTTTTTCGGCTGTTCCTTCACTTTTTCCCTCTGTGGACTATCACTCTTCTTCTCCTGCCGGTGTCCGAAACTCTTGCTCGGGCCATTAGGTCTGCCAAACCTCCTACTCTTCGGAGATCGGTTGGCGGGCGAGCCTTTCTTAGGAGAGCCAGACCTTGGGATTCTCCTACGGGACTGTCGGGTCGTCGACGCCAATTGGGAGACGATGGGCCGCAGCGCATCCTCCAGCATCTTTGCGATGCGGTCGACGACGTCTGGCTCGCTTGGTTTGGCTGGGCTTACCTCAGCAGCCGCTACCTTAGACTTCGGCGAACCTTTTTTCCGCTTCGGCTTATACGCCATTTCAGGAAGCAGAGACCCTTCCTCCGTAGGTGGTGGACGATATACTTTTTCACCTTTTATCGTCTGCTCCGCTTCCGTGGCGAGGTCCAGCATTTGCTCAATTGAGCTCACTTCCGCTCTCTTGAACAGCCGTTGAAGCTGTGGCAGCATGTTCCGATACAAATGATCGAGCTGCTGCGCTTCAGTCGGCGTAGGGACTATCTTTCGCATTATTGCGATAGAGCACGTCATATAGTCCCTAACCGGTTCATCGGGTCCTTGAGTCCGTGCGTTGGATCCGTGCATACTTGCGTGCAGGCGCTATCGCGCCTTTTGATTTTATTTTATTTGTTCTACATTTTAGGCAACGATAATCAATAGAAGAATAGATCATGTTCTCAATTTTTTGACAACTACATTTAGATTTATGACCGAAAATGAATTTATTAGAATTGGATTAAATAGAGACGAAATAGTTACCGTGTTAAATATCCACGAAGTTCTAAATACACAACAATTGGAATATTGGTCGACTATCATAAATGGTATGAACGTTTAATTCAATTTATTAATATATCATATTGTATAGGTACGATATTTTTTATAATAAATATTTTAAGTAAAATCAAAAAACAAAAAACATTACATACATAAATTTATTTCTTTATGTGTTGATTATTGAACATATTAGAAATATTTATTCAAAATATTAATTTTTTTTACAGTTATGAGATCGTTTTTGAAATTGTAATTAAATAAGCAGCGACAATTTCTAATAATGACGAATATGTTCTTGTATTTTTGAAATAAGTTATACAGCAATCAACTTAAGAATATTGTAAATATTCAATAACATAATAAAACGATTTATTTAAATGTTTTCAATTATTATCATTTATGACTATTTTATTATGAAGAATGGTTAAACATTTTTATTTTTCAGCTGTTAAGTCAACAGCATAAATATTAAAAATACACATTTATTAAGTTTTTCGTATATATTCACAATTACCGTACTATATTGGATGTAAAAGTATGTTTCCAGATACATTTTGTAAAAAAACACGTACAATGCGTCTGACCAGTGACACGCGGGATAAAGATATAGTAAAAAACTTATATATCGTGAAATAAAAGTAAAGATATGAATATACATAATTTCAAAACGATTAAAACAGAAAGAAATTTTCATAAAAAAATTGGCGACTCAAGATTAAAATCTAATATTCGAGGACAGGTTCGTACTGAAGTAGGAAGATGAGCGATACGAGGATATATTGACACGGACAAAAAAAATTTTTTTTTCGTACATGCTTTCCTTAGAATCGATACGTATATCGATAGCTAAATTCATTTTAAACAACAAATATAAAGAAACAAGCTGAATAAGACTAAAAATATTTTCCCATTTGTCTAGCAGTAAAAGTTAGCATCCTAAGCACGTAAGATTTTTTTGATAGCAATCAGGTTATTAAAATACCATAGTTTAGAGACAACTATAAGATACCCGTCTATGTGTTGATATTTCAGATGACGGCAAGAACAAAAAGTCTGGACTTTGACTGACTTGCTGTTATCATAACAATTGCAAATGACATTATTGATTTTCGGAAACGTTACCACACTAGCAGGAAACTTAAGCTCATTTTAGCTACCTTAAGCTGAAAGTTAGCTCCACTGCAATAAGAACAGAGTCTCCAAGCTGTCTGCGGCTTGAAATGAGCTGAAACTAGGAAACTTAAGCTCATTTTAGCTACCTCAAGCTGAAAGTTAGCTCCACTGCAATAAGAACAGTGTTTCCAAGCTGTCTGCGACTTAAAATGAGCTGAAACAATGAAACTTAAGCTCATTTTAGCTACCTCAAGCTGAAAGTTAGCTCCACAGCAATAAGAACAGTGTCTCCAAGCTGTCTGCGGCTTGAAATGAGCTGAAACAAGGAAACTTAAGCTCATTTTAGCTACCTTAAGCTGAAAGTTAGCTCCACTGCAATAAGAATAGTGTCTCCAAGCTGTCTGCGACTTGAAATGAGCTGAAAAATGGAAACTTAAGCTCATTTTAGCTACCTCAAGCTGAAAGTTAGCTCCACTGCAATAAGAACAGTGTCTCCAAGCTGTCTGCGACTTAAAATGAGCTGAAACAATGAAACTTAAGCTCATTTTAACTACCTCAAGCTGAAAGTTAGCTCCACTGCAATAAGAACAGTGTCTTCAAGCTGTCTGCGACTTAAAATGAGCTGAAACATGGAAACTTAAGCTCATTTTAGCTACCTTAAGCTGAAAGTTAGCTCCACTGCAATAAGAATAGTGTCTCCAAGCTGTCTGCGACTTGAAATGAGCTGAAAAATGGAAACTTAAGCTCATTTTAGCTACCTCAAGCTGAAAGTTAGCTCCACTGCAATAAGAACAGTGTCTCCAAGCTGTCTGCGACTTAAATGAGCTGAAACAATGAAACTTAAGCTCATTTTAACTACCTCAAGCTTGAAAGTTAGCTCCACTGCAATAGAACAGTGTCTTCAAGCTGTCTGCGACTTAAAATGAGCTGAAACATGGAAACTTAAGCTCATTTTAGCTACCTTAAGCTGAAAGTTAGCTCCACTGCAATAAGAATAGTGTCTCCAAGCTGTCTGCGACTGAAATGAGCTGAAAAATGGAAACTTAAGCGCATTTTGCTACCTCAAGTTGAAAGTTAACTCCACTGCAATAAGAACAGTGTCTCCAAGCTGACTCCGGCTTGAAATGAGCTGAAACATGGAAACTTAAGCTCATTTTAGCTACCTTAAGCTGAAAGTTAGCTCCACTGCAATAAGAATAGTGTCTCCAAGCTGTCTGCGACTTGAAATGAGCTGAAAAATGGAAACTTAAGCTCATTTTAGCTACCTCAAGCTGAAAGTTAACTCCACTGCAATAAGAACAGTGTCTCCAAGCTGACTCCGGCTTGAAATGAGCTGAAACAAGCTGAAACAAGCTGAATAAGGCTAGAAATATTTTCCCATTTGTCTAGCAGTGGAAGTTAGGGTCCTAAGTACGTAAGATTTTTTTGACAGCAATCAGGTTATTAAAATACCATAGATTGGAGACAACTATAAGATACCCGTCTATGTGTTGATATTTCGGATGACGGCAAGAAGCAAAAGTCTGGACTTTGACTGACTTGCTGTTATCATAACAATTGCAAATGACATTGTTGATTTTCGGAAACGTTACCACACTAGCAGGAAATGAGCTGAAACAAGGAAACTTAAGCTCATTTTAGCTACCTCAAGCTGAAAGTTAGCTCCACTGCAATAAGAACAGTGTCTCCAAGCTGTCTGCGGCTTTAAATGAGCTGAAACAAGGAAACTTAAGCTCATTTTAGCTACCTTAAGCTGAAAGTTAGCTCCACTGCAATAAGAATAGTGTCTCCAAGCTGTCTGCGACTTGAAATGAGCTGAAAAATGGAAACTTAAGCTCATTTTAGCTACCTCAAGCTGAAAGTTAGCTCCACTGCAATAAGAACAGTGTCTCCAAGCTGTCTGCGACTTAAAATGAGCTGAAACAATGAAACTTAAGCTCATTTTAACTACCTCAAGCTGAAAGTTAGCTCCACTGCAATAAGAACAGTGTCTTCAAGCTGTCTGCGACTTAAAATGAGCTGAAACTTGGAAACTTAAGCTCATTTTAGCTACCTTAAGCTGAAAGTTAGCTCCACTGCAATAAGAATAGTGTCTCCAAGCTGTCTGCGACTTGAAATGAGCTGAAACAAGCTGAAACAAGCTGAATAAGACTAAAACATTTTCCCATTTGTCTAGCAGTGGAAGTTAGGGTCATAAGCACGTAAGATTTTTTTGACAGCAATCAGGTTATTAAAATACCATAGATTAGAGACAACTATAAGATACCCTTCTATGTGTTGATATTTCGGATGACGGCAAGAAGCAAAAGTCTGGACTTTGACTGACTTGCTGTTATCATAACAATTGCAAATGACATTGTTGATTTTCGGAAACGTTACCACACTAGCAGGAAATGAGCTGAAACAAGGAAACTTAAGCTCATTTTAGCTACCTTTAGCTGAAAGTTAGCTCCACTGCAATAAGAACAGTGTCTCCAAGCTATCTCCGGCTAGAAATGAGCTGAAACAATAAAACTTAAGCTCATTTTAGCTACTTTAAGCTGAAAGTTAGCTCCACTGCAATAAGAACAGTGTCTCCAAGCTGTCTCCGGCTAGAAATGAGCTGAAACAATGAAACTTAAGCTCATTTTAGCTACCTTAAGCTGAAAATTAGCTCCACTGCAATAACAACAGTGTCTCCAAGCTGTCTGCGGCTTGAAATGAGCTGAAACAAGGAAACTTAAGCTCATTTTAGCTACTTTAAGCTGAAAGTTAGCTCCACTGCAATAAGAACAGTGTCTCCAAGCTGTCTGTGACTTGAAATGAGCTGAAACAAGGAAACTTCAGCTCATTTTAGCTACCTCAAGCTGAAAGTTAGCTCCACTGCAATAAGAACAGTGTCTCCAAGCTGTCTGCGGCTTGAAATGAGCTGAAACAAGGAAACTTAAGCTCATTTTAGCTACCTTAAGCTGAAAGTTAGCTCCACTGCAATAAGAACAGTGTCTCCAAGCTGTCTGCGGCTTGAAATGAGCTGAAACAAGGTAACTTAAGCTCATTTTAGCTACCTTAAGCTGAAAGTTAGCTCCACTGCAATAAGAACAGTGTCTCCAAGCTGTCTGCGACTTAAAATGAGCTGAAACATGGAAACTTAAGCTCATTTTAGCTACCTTAAGCTGAAAGTTAGCTCCACTGCAATAAGAACAGTGTCTCCAAGCTGTCTGCGGCTTGAAATGAGCTGAAACAAGCTGAAACAAGCTGAATAAGACTAAAACATTTTCCCATTTGTCTAGCAGTGGAAGTTAGGGTCATAAGCACGTAAGATTTTTTTGACAGCAATCAGGTTATTAAAATACCATAGATTAGAGACAACTATAAGATACCCTTCTATGTGTTGATATTTCGGATGACGGCAAGAAGCAAAAGTCTGGACTTTGACTGACTTGCTGTTATCATAACAATTGCAAATGACATTGTTGATTTTCGGAAACGTTACCACACTAGCAGGAAATGAGCTGAAACAAGGAAACTTAAGCTCATTTTAGCTACCTTGAGCTGAAAGTTAGCTCCACTGCAATAAGAACAGTGTCTCCAAGCTGTCTGCGGCTTGAAATGAGCTGAAACTAGGAAACTTAAGCTCATTTTAGCTACCTTGAGCTGAAAGTTAGCTCCACTGCAATAAGAACAGTGTCTCCAAGCTGTCTGCGGCTTGAAATGAGCTGAAACATGGAAACTTAAGCTCATTTTAGCTACCTTTAGCTGAAAGTTAGCTCCACTGCAATAAGAACAGTGTCTCCAAGCTATCTCCGGCTTGAAATGAGCTGAAACAAGGAAACTTAAGCTCATTTTAGCTACCTTTAGCTGAAAGTTAGCTCCACTGCAATAAGAACAGTGTCTCCAAGCTATCTCCGGCTAGAAATGAGCTGAAACAATAAAACTTAAGCTCATTTTAGCTACTTTAAGCTGAAAGTTAGCTCCACTGCAATAAGAACAGTGTCTCCAAGCTGTCTCCGGCTAGAAATGAGCTGAAACAATGAAACTTAAGCTCATTTTAGCTACCTTAAGCTGAAAATTAGCTCCACTGCAATAACAACAGTGTCTCCAAGCTGTCTGCGGCTTGAAATGAGCTGAAACAAGGAAACTTAAGCTCATTTTAGCTACTTTAAGCTGAAAGTTAGCTCCACTGCAATAAGAACAGTGTCTCCAAGCTGTCTGTGACTTGAAATGAGCTGAAACAAGGAAACTTCAGCTCATTTTAGCTACCTCAAGCTGAAAGTTAGCTCCACTGCAATAAGAACAGTGTCTCCAAGCTGTCTGCGGCTTGAAATGAGCTGAAACAAGGAAACTTAAGCTCATTTTAGCTACCTTAAGCTGAAAGTTAGCTCCACTGCAATAAGAACAGTGTCTCCAAGCTGTCTGCGGCTTGAAATGAGCTGAAACAAGGAAACTTAAGCTCATTTTAAGCTACCTTAAGCTGAAAGTTAGCTCCACTGCAATAAGAACAGTGTCTCCAAGCTGTCCTGCGACTTAAAATGAGCTGAAACATGGAAACTTAAGCTCATTTTAGCTACCTTAAGCTGAAAGTTAGCTCCACTGCAATAAGAACAGTGTCTCCAAGCTGTCTGCGGCTTGAAATGAGCTGAAACAAGCTGAAACAAGCTGAATAAGACTAAAACATTTTCCCATTTGTCTAGCAGTGGAAGTTAGGGTCATAAGCACGTAAGATTTTTTGACAGCAATCAGGTTATTAAAATACCATAGATTAGAGACAACTATAAGATACCCTTCTATGTGTTGATATTTCGGATGACGGCAAGAAGCAAAAGTCTGGACTTTGACTGACTTGCTGTTATCATAACAATTGCAAATGACATTGTTGATTTTCGGAAACGTTACCACACTAGCAGGAAATGAGCTGAAACAAGGAAACTTAAGCTCATTTTAGCTACCTTGAGCTGAAAGTTAGCTCCACTGCAATAAGAACAGTGTCTCCAAGCTGTCTGCGGCTTGAAATGAGCTGAAACTAGGAAACTTAAGCTCATTTTAGCTACCTTGAGCTGAAAGTTAGCTCCACTGCAATAAGAACAGTGTCTCCAAGCTGTCTGCGGCTTGAAATGAGCTGAAACATGGAAACTTAAGCTCATTTTAGCTACCTTAAGCTGAAAGTTAGCTCCACTGCAATAAGAACAGTGTCTCCAAGCTAGTCTGCCGGACTTGAAATGAGCTGAAACAAGGAAACTTAAGCTCATTTTAGCTACCTTAAGCTGAAAGTTAGCTCCACTGCAATAAGAACAGTGTCTCCAAGCTGTCTGCGGCTTGAAATGAGCTGAAACAAGCTGAAACAAGCTGAATAAGACTAAAACATTTTCCCATTTGTCTAGCAGTGGAAGTTAGGGTCATAAGCACGTAAGATTTTTTTGACAGCAATCAGGTTATTAAAATACCATAGATTAGAGACAACTATAAGATACCCTTCTATGTGTTGATATTTCGGATGACGGCAAGAAGCAAAAGTCTGGACTTTGACTGACTTGCTGTTATCATAACAATTGCAAATGACATTGTTGATTTTCGGAAACGTTACCACACTAGCAGGAAATGAGCTGAAACAAGGAAACTTAAGCTCATTTTAGCTACCTTGAGCTGAAAGTTAGCTCACTGCAATAAGAACAGTGTCTCCAAGCTGTCTGCGGCTTGAAATGAGCTGAAACAAGGAAACTTAAGCTCATTTTAGCTACCTTGAGCTGAAAGTTAGCTCCACTGCAATAAGAACAGTGTCTCCAAGCTGTCTGCGGCTTGAAATGAGCTGAAACATGGAAACTTAAGCTCATTTTAGCTACCTTTAGCTGAAAGTTAGCTCCACTGCAATAAGAACAGTGTCTCCAAGCTATCTCCGGCTTGAAATGAGCTGAAACAAGGAAACTTAAGCTCATTTTAGCTACCTTAAGCTGAAAGTTAGCTCCACTGCAATAAGAACAGTGTCTCCAAGCTGTCTGCGGCTTGAAATGAGCTGAAACAAGCTGAAACAAGCTGAATAAGACTAAAACATTTTCCCATTTGTCTAGCAGTGGAAGTTAGGGTCATAAGCACGTAAGATTTTTTTTGACAGCAATCAGGTTATTAAAATACCATAGATTAGAGACAACTATAAGATACCCTTCTATGTGTTGATATTTCGGATGACGGCAAGAAGCAAAGTCTGGACTTTGACTGACTTGCTGTTATCATAACAATTGCAAATGACATTGTTGATTTTCGGAAACGTTACCACACTAGCAGGAAATGAGCTGAAACAAGGAAACTTAAGCTCATTTTAGCTACCTTAAGCTGAAAGTTAGCTCCACTGCAATAAGAACAGTGTCTCCAAGCTGTCTGCGGCTTGAATGAGCTGAAACAAGCTGAAACAAGCTGAATAAGACTAAAACATTTTCCCATTTGTCTAGCAGTGGAAGTTAGGGTCATCAGCACGTAAGATTTTTTTGACAGCAATCAGGTATTAAAATACCATAGATTAGAGACAACTATAAGATACCCTTCTATGTGTTGATATTTCGGATGACGGCAAGAAGCGTTGCTGTTATCATAACATTGCAAATGACATTGGGTGATTTCGGAAACGTTACCACACTAGCAGAAATGAGCTGAAAACAAGGAAACTTAAGCTCATTTTAGCTACCTTAAGCTGAAAGTTAGCTCCACTGCATAAGAACAGTGTCTCCAGCTGTCCTGCGGCTTGAAATGAGCTGAAACAAGCTGAAACAAGCTGAATAAGACTAAAACATTTCCCATTTGTCTGCAGTGGAAGTTAGGGTCATAAGCACGTAAGATTTTTTGACAGCAATCAGGTTATTAAAATACCATAGAGTAGAGACAACTATAAGATACCCTTCTATGTGTTGATATTTCGGATGACGGCAAAAGCAAAAGTCTGGACTTTGACTGACTTGCTGTTATCATAACAATGCAAATGACATTGTTGATTTTCGGAAACGTTACCACACTAGCGGAAATGAGCTGAAACAGGAAACTTAAGCTCATTTTAGCTACCTTTAGCTGAAAGGTAGCTCCACTGCAATAAGAACAGTGTCTCCAAGCTATCTCCGGCTAGAAATGAGCTGAAACAATAAAACTTAAGCTCATTTTAGCTACTTTAAGCTGAAAGTTAGCTCCACTGCAATAAGAACAGTGTCTCCAAGCTGACTCCGGCTTGAAATGAGCTGAAACAAGCTGAAACAAGCTGAATAAGACTAAAACATTTTCCCATTTGTCTAGCAGTGGAAGTTAGGGTCATAAGCACGTAAGATTTTTTGACAGCAATCAGGTTATTAAAATACCATAGATTAGAGACAACTATAAGATACCCTTCTATGTGTTGATATTTCGGATGACGGCAAGAAGCAAAAGTCTGGACTTTGACTGACTTGCTGTTATCATAACAATTGCAAATGACATTGTTGATTTTCGGAAACGTTACCACACTAGCAGGAAATGAGCTGAAACAAGGAAACTTAAGCTCATTTTAGCTACCTTAAGCTGAAAGTTAGCTCCACTGCAATAAGAACAGTGTCTCCAAGCTGTCTGCGGCTTGAAATGAGCTGAAACAAGCTGAAACAAGCTGAATAAGACTAAAACATTTTCCCATTTGTCTAGCAGTGGAAGTTAGGGTCATAAGCACGTAAGATTTTTTTGACAGCAATCAGGTTATTAAAATACCATAGATTAGAGACAACTATAAGATACCCTTCTATGTGTTGATATTCGGATGACGGCAAGAAGCAAAAGTCTGGACTTTGACTGACTTGCTGTTATCATAACAATTGCAAATGACATTGTCGATTTTCGGAAACGTTACCACACTAGCAGGAAATGAGCTGAAACAAGGAAACTTAAGCTCATTTTAGCTACCTTTAGCTGAAAGTTAGCTCCACTGCAATAAGAACAGTGTCTCCAAGCTATTTCCGGCTAGAAATGAGCTGAAACAAAAAACTTAAGCTCATTTTAGCTACTTTAAGCTGAAAGTTAGCTCCACTGCAATAAGAACAGTGTCTCCAAGCTGACTCCGGCTTGAAATGAGCTGAAACAAGCTGAAACAAGCTGAATAAGACTAAAACATTTTCCCATTTGTCTAGCAGTGGAAGTTAGGGTCATAAGCACGTAAGATTTTTTTGACAGCAATCAGGTTATTAAAATACCATAGATTAGAGACAACTATAAGATACCCTTCTATGTGTTGATATTTCGGATGACGGCAAGAAGCAAAAGTCTGGACTTTGACTGACTTGCTGTTATCATAACAATTGCAAATGACATTGTCGATTTTCGGAAACGTTACCACACTAGCAGGAAATGAGCTGAAACAAGGAAACTTAAGCTCATTTTAGCTACCTTTAGCTGAAAGTTAGCTCCACTGCAATAAGAACAGTGTCTCCAAGCTATTTCCGGCTAGAAATGAGCTGAAACAATAAAACTTAAGCTCATTTTAGCTACTTTAAGCTGAAAGTTAGCTCCACTGCAATAAGAACAGTGTCTCCAAGCTGACTCCGGCTTGAAATGAGCTGAAACAAGCTGAAACAAGCTGAATAAGACTAAAACATTTTCCCATTTGTCTAGCAGTGGAAGTTAGGGTCCTAAGCACGTAAGATTTTTTTGACAGCAATCAGGTTATTAAAATACCATAGATTAGAGACAACTATAAGATACCCGTCTATATGTTGATATTTCGGATGACGGCAAGAAGCAAAAGTCTGGACTTTGACTGACTTGCTGTTATCATAACAATTGCAAATGACATTGTTGATTTTCGGAAACGTTACCACACTAGCAGGAAATGAGCTGAAACATGGAAACTTAAGCTCATTTTAGCTACCTTTAGCTGAAAGTTAGCTCCACTGCAATAAGAACAGTGTCTCCAAGCTATCTCCGGCTTGAAATGAGCTGAAACAAGAAAACTTAAGCTCATTTTAGCTACCTTAAGCAAAAAGTTAGCTCCACTGCAATAAGAACAGTGTCTCCAAGCTGTCTGCGGCTTGAAATGAGCTGAAACAAGGAAACTTAAGCTCATTTTAGCTACCTCAAGCTGAAAGTTAGCTCCACTGCAATAAGAACAGTGTCTCCAAGCTGACTGCGGCTTGAAATGAGCTGAAACTAGGAAACTGAAGCTCATTTTGGCTACCTTAAGCTGAAAGTTAGCTCCACTGCAATAAGAACAGTGTCTCCAAGCTGTCTGCGGCTTGAAATGAGCTGAAACAAGAAAACTTAAGCTCATTTTAGCTACCTTAAGCAAAAAGTTAGCTCCACTGCAATAAGAACAGTGTCTCCAAGCTGACTGCGGCTTGAAATGAGCTGAAACAAGGAAACTTAAGCTCATTTTAGCTACCTTGAGCTGAAAGTTAGCTCCACTGCAATAAGAACAGTGTCTCCAAGCTGACTGCGGCTTGAAATGAGCTGAAACTAGGAAACTGAAGCTCATTTTGGCTACCTTAAGCTGAAAGTTAGCTCCACTGCAATAAGAACCGTGTCTCCAAGCTGTCTGCGGCTTGAAATGAGCTGAAACAAGAAAACTTAAGCTCATTTTAGCTACCTTAAGCAAAAAGTTAGCTCCACTGCAATAAGAACAGTGTCTCCAAGCTGACTGCGGCTTGAAATGAGCTGAAACAAGGAAACTTAAGCTCATTTTAGCTACCTTGAGCTGAAAGTTAGCTCCACTGCAATAAGAACAGTGTCTCCAAGCTGACTGCGGCTTGAAATGAGCTGAAACAAGAAAACTTAAGCTCATTTTAGCTACCTTAAGCAAAAAGTTAGCTCCACTGCAATAAGAACAGTGTCTCCAAGCTGTCTGCGGCTTGAAATGAGCTGAAACAAGGAAACTTAAGCTCATTTTAGCTACCTCAAGCTGAAAGTTAGCTCCACTGCAATAAGAACAGTGTCTCCAAGCTGACTGCGGCTTGAAATGAGCTGAAACTAGGAAACTGAAGCTCATTTTGGCTACCTTAAGCTGAAAGTTAGCTCCACTGCAATAAGAACAGTGTCTCCAAGCTGTCTGCGGCTTGAAATGAGCTGAAACAAGAAAACTTAAGCTCATTTTAGCTACCTTAAGCAAAAAGTTAGCTCCACTGCAATAAGAACAGTGTCTCCAAGCTGACTGCGGCTTGAAATGAGCTGAAACAAGGAAACTTAAGCTCATTTTAGCTACCTTGAGCTGAAAGTTAGCTCCACTGCAATAAGAACAGTGTCTCCAAGCTGACTGCGGCTTGAATGAGCTGAAACTAGGAAACTGAAGCTCATTTTGGCTACCTTAAGCTGAAAGTTAGCTCCACTGCAATAAGAACCGTGTCTCCAAGCTGTCTGCGGCTTGAAATGAGCTGAAACAAGAAAACTTAAGCTCATTTTAGCTACCTTAAGCAAAAAGTTAGCTCCACTGCAATAAGAACAGTGTCTCCAAGCTGACTGCGGCTTGAAATGAGCTGAAACAAGGAAACTTAAGCTCATTTTAGCTACCTTGAGCTGAAAGTTAGCTCCACTGCAATAAGAACAGTGTCTCCAAGCTGACTGCGGCTTGTAATGAGCTGAAACTAGGAAACTTAAGCTCATTTTAGCTACCTTGAGCTGAAAGTTAGCTCCACTGCAATAAGAACAGTGTCTCCAAGCTGTCTGCGGCTTGAAATGAGCTGAAACAAGGAAACTTAAGCTCATTTTAGCTACCTTAAGCTGAAAGTTAGCTCCACTGCAATAAGAACAGTGTCTCCAAGCTGTCTGCGGCTTGAAATGAGCTGAAACAAGAAAAGCTACCTTAAGCTAAAAGTTTGCTCCACTGCAATAAGAACAGTGTCTCCAAGCTGTCTGCGGCTTGAAATGAGCTGAAACAAGAAAACTTAAGCTCATTTTAGCTACCTCAAGCTGAAAATTAGCTCCACTTCAATATGAACAGTGTCTTGAAGCTGACTGCGGCTTGAAATGAGCTAAAACAAGAAAACTTAAGCTCATTTTAGCTACCTTAAGCAAAAAATTAGCTCTACTGCAATAAGAAAAGAGTCTCCAAGCTGTCCGCGACTTGAAATGAGCTGAAACAAGGAAACTTAAGCTCATTTTAGCTACCTCAAGCTGAAAGTTAGCTCCACTTCAATATGAACAGTGTCTTCAAGCTGACTGCGGCTTGAAATGAGCTGAAACTAGGAAACTTAAGCTCATTTTAGCTACCTCAAGCTGAAAATTAGCTCCACTTCAATATGAACAGTGTCTTGAAGCTGACTGCGGCTTGAAATGAGCTAAAACAAGAAAACTTAAGCTCATTTTAGCTACCTTAAGCAAAAAATTAGCTCTACTGCAATAAGAAAAGTGTCTCCAAGCTGTCTGCGACTTGAAATGAGCTGAAACAAGGAAACTTAAGCTCATTTTAGCTACCTCAAGCTGAAAGTTAGCTCCACTGCAATAAGAACAGTGTCTCCAAGCTGTCTGCGGCTTGAAATGAGCTGTAACAATGAAACTTAAGCTCATTTAGCTACCTCAAGCTGAAAGTTAGCTCCACTGCAATAAGAACAGTGTCTCCAAGCTGACTGCGGCTTGAAATGAGCTGAAACAAGGAAACTTAAGCTCATTTTAGCTACCTCAAGCTGAAAGTTAGCTCCACTGCAATAAGAACAGTGTCTCCAAGTTGTCAGCGGCTTGAAATGAGCTGAAACAAGGAAACTTAAGCTCATTTTAGCTACCTCTAGCTGAAAGTTAGCTCCACTGCAATAAGAACCGTGTCTCCAAGCTGTCTGCGGCTTGAAATGAGCTGAAACAAGAAAACCTTAAGCTCATTTAGCTACCTTAAGCAAAAAGTTAGCTCCACTGCAATAAGAACAGTGTCTCCAAGCTGACTGCGGCTTGAAATGAGCTGAAACAAGGAAACTTAAGCTCATTTTAGCTACCTTAAGCAAAAAGTTAGCTCCACTGCAATAAGAACAGTGTCTCCAAGCTGACTGCGGCTTGAAATAGCTGAAACAAGGAAACTTAAGCTCATTTTAGCTACCTTGAGCTGAAAGTTAGCTCCACTGCAATAAGAACAGTGTCTCCAACTGAACTGCGGCTTGGTATGAGCTGAAACTAGGAAACTTAAGCTCATTTTAGCTACCTTGAGCTGAAAGTTAGCTCCACTGCAATAAGAACAGTGTCTCCAAGCTGTCTGCGGCTTGAAATGAGCTGAAACAAGGAAACTTAAGCTCATTTTAGCTACCTTAAGCTGAAAGTTAGCTCCACTGCAATAAGAACAGTGTCTCCAAGCTGTCTGCGGCTTGAAATGAGCTGAAACAAGAAAAGCTACCTTAAGCTAAAAGTTTGCTCCACTGCAATAAGAACAGTGTCTCCAAGCTGTCTGCGGCTTGAAAATGACTGAAACAAGAAAACTTAAGCTCATTTTAGCTACCTCAAGCTGAAGTTAGCTCCACTGCAATAAGAACCGTGTCTCCAAGCTGTCTGCGACTTGAAATGAGCTGAAACAAGGAAACTTAAGCTCATTTTAGCTACCTCAAGCTGAAAGTTAGCTCACTGCAATTAGAAAAGTGTCTCCAAGCTGACTGCGGCTTGAAATGAGCTGAAACAAGGAAACTTAAGCTCATTTAGCTACCTTGAGCTGAAAGTTAGCTCCACTGCAATAAGAACAGTGGTCTCCAAGCTGACTGCGGCTTGTAATGAGCTGAAACTAGGAAACTTAAGCTCATTTTAGCTACCTTGAGCTGACAAGTTAGCTCCACTGCAATAAGAACAGTGTCTCCAAGCTGTCTGCGGCTTGAATGAGCTGAACAAGGAAACTTAAGCTCATTTTAGCTACCTTAAGCTGAAAAGTTAGCTCCACTGCAATAAGAACAAGTGTCCCTCCAAGCTGTCTGCGGCTTGAAATGAGCTGAAACACAGGAAACTTTAAGCTCATTTAGCTACCTCAAGCTGAAGTTAGCTCCACTGCAATAAGAAAGTGTCCTCCAAGCTGTCAGCGGCTTGAAATGAGCTGAAACAAGGAAACTTAGCTCATTTTAGCTACCTCTAGCTGAAGAGGTTAGCTCCACTGCAATAAGAAGCCGTGTCTCCAAGCTGTCTGCGACTTGAAATGAGCTGAAACATGAAACTTAAGCTCATTTTAGCTACCTCAAGCTGAAAGTTAGCTCCACTGCAATAAGAACAGTGGCTCCAAGCTGACTGCGGCTTGAAATGAGCTGAAACAAGGAAACTAAGCTCATTTTAGCTACCTGAGCTGAAAGTTAGCTCCACTGCAATAAGAACAGTGTCTCCAAGCTGACTGCGGCTTGTAATGAGCTGAAACTAGGAAACTTAAGCTCATTTTGGCTACCTTAAGCTGAAGTTAGCTCCACTGCAATAAGAACAGTGTCTCCAAGCTGTCTGCGGCTTGAAATGAGCTGAACAAGAAAGCTTAAAGCTCATTTTAGCTACCTTAAGCTGAAGTTAGCTCCAATGCAATAAGAACAGTGTCTCCAAGCTGTCTGCGACTTGAAATGAGCTGAAACAAGGGAAACTTAAGCTCATTTTAGCTACCTCAGCTGAAAAGTTAGCTCACACTGCAATAAAACAGTGTCTCCAGCTGTCAGCGGCTTGAAATGAGCTGAAACAAGGAAACTTAAGCTCATTTTAGCTACCTCTAGCTGAAAGTTAGCTCCACTGCAATAGAACCGTGTCTCCAAGCTGTCTGCGACTTGAAATGAGCTGAAACAAGGAAACTTAAGATCATTTTAGCTACCTCAAGCTGAAAGTTAGCTCCACTGCAATAAGAACAGTGGCTCCAAGCTGACTGCGGCTTGAAATGAGCTGAAACAAGGAAACTTAAGCTCATTTTAGCTACTTGAGCTGAAAGTTAGCTCCACTGCAATAAGAACAGTGTCTCCAAGCTGACTGCGGCTTGTAATGAGCTGAAACTAGAAACTTAAGCTCATTTTGGCTACCTTAAGCTGAAAGTTAGCTCCACTGCAATAAGAACAGTGTCTCCAAGCTGTCTGCGGCTTGAAATGAGCTGAAACAAGAAAGCTTAAGCTCATTTTAGCTACCTTAAGCTGAAAGTTAGCTCCACTGCAATAAGAACAGTGTCTCCAAGCTGTCTGCGACTTGAAATGAGCTGAAACAAGGAAACTTAAGCTCATTTTAGCTACCTCAAGCTGAAAGTTAGCTCCACTGCAATAAGAACAGTGTCTCCAAGCTGACTGCGGCTTGAAATGAGCTGAAACAAGGAAACTTAAGCTCATTTTAGCTACCTTGAGCTGAAAGTTAGCTCCACTGCAATAAACAGTGTCTCCAAGCTGACTGCGGCTTGTAATGAGCTGAAACTAGGAAACTTAAGCTCATTTTAGCTACCTTAGCTGAAAGTTAGCTCCACTGCAATAAGAACAGTGTCTCCAAGCTGTCTGCGGCTTGAAATGAGCTGAAACAAGGAAACTTAAGCTCATTTTAGCTACCTTAAGCTGAAAGTTAGCTCCACTGCAATAAGAACAGTGTCTCCAAGCTGTCTGCGGCTTGAAATGAGCTGAAACAGGAAACTTAAGCTCATTTTAGCTACCTCAAGCTGAAAGTTAGCTCCACTGCAATAAGAACAGTGTCTTCCAAGCTGACTAGCGGCTTGAAATGAGCTGAACAAGGAAACTTAAGCTCATTTTAGCTACCTCTAGCTGAAAGTTAGCTCCACTGCAATAAGAACAGTGTCTCCAAGCTGATCGCGGACTTGAAATGAGCTGAAACTAAGGAAACTTAAGCTCATTTTAGCTACCTTAAGCTGAAAGTTAGCTCCACTGCAATAAGAACAGTGGCTCCAAGCTGATCTGCGGCTTGAAATGAGCTGAAACAAGGAAAACTTAAGCTCATTTTAGCTACCTGAAGCTGAACAGTTAGCTCCACTGCAATAAGAACAGTGTCTCCAAGCTGTACTGCGGACTTGTAATGAGCTGAAACTAGGGAAACTTAAGCTCATTTAGGCTACCTCAAGCTGAAAGTTAGCTCCACTGCAATAAGAACAGTGTCTTCCAAGCTGTCTGCGGCTTGAAATGAGCTGAAACAAGAAAGCTTAGCTCATTTTAGCTACCTTAAGCTGAACAGTTAGCTCCACTGCTGCATAAGAACAGTGTCTCCAAGCTGTCTGCGACTTGAAATGAGCTGAAACAAGGAACTTAAGCTCATTTTAGCTACCTCTAGCGAAAGTTAGCTCCACTGCAATAAAAACAGTGTCTCCAAGCTGTCTGCGGCTTGAAATTAGCTGAAACAAGCTGAAACAAGCTGAATAAGGCTAGAAATATTTTCCCATTTGTCTAGCAGTGGAAGTTAGGGTCCTAAGTACGTAAGATTTTTTGACAGCAATCAGGTTTAAAATACAATAGATTGGAGACAACTATAAGATACCTCTGTGTTGATATTTCGGATGACGGCAAGAAGCAAAAGTCTGGACTTGACTGACTTGCTGTTATCATAACAATTGCAACTGACATTATTGATATTCGGAAACGTTACCACACTAGCAGGAAACTTAAGCTCATTTTAGCTACCTCAAGCTGAAAGTTAGCTCCACTGCAATAAGAACAGTGTCTCCAAGCTGTCTGCGACTTGAAATGAGCTGAAACAAGGAAACTTAAGCTCATTTTAGCTACCTCAAGCTGAAAGTTAGCTCCACTGCAATAAGAACAGTGTCTCCAAGCTGTCTGCGGCTTGAAATGAGCTGAAACAAGAAAAGCTACCTTGAGCTGAAAGTTAGCTCCACTGCAATAAGAACAGTGTCTCCAAGCTGTCTGCGGCTTGAAATGAGCTGAAACAAGGAAACTTAAGCTCATTTTAGCTACTTAAGCTGAAAGTTAGCCCACTGCAATAAGAACAGTGTCTCCAAGCTGTCTGCGCTTGAATGAGCTGAAACAAGAAAAGCTACCTTAAGCTAAAAGTTTGCTCCACTGCAATAAGAACAGTGTCTCCAACTGTCTGCGGCTTGAAATGAGCTGAAACAAGAAAACTTAAGCTCATTTTAGCTACCTCAAGCTGAAAATTACTCCACTTCAATATGCAGTGTCTTGAAGCTGACTGCGGCTTGAAATGAGCTAAAACAAGAAAACTTAAGCTCATTTTAGCTACCTCAAGCTGAAAGTTAGCTCCACTGCAATAAGAACAGTGTCTCCAAGCTGTCTGCGACTTGAAATGAGCTGAAACAAGGAAACTTAAGCTCATTTTAGCTACCTCAAGCTGAAAGTTAGCTCCACTTCAATATGAACATGTCTTCAAGCTGACTGCGGCTTGAATGAGCTGAAACTAGGAAACTTAAGCTCATTTTAGCTACCTCAAGCTGAAAATTAGCTCCACTTCAATATGAACAGTGTCTCCAAGCTGACTGCGGCTTGAAATGAGCTAAAACAAGGAAACTTAAGCTCATTTTAGCTACCTCAAGCTGAAAGTTAGCTCCACTGCAATAAGAACAGTGTCTCGAAGCTGTCTGCGGCTTGAAATGAGCTGAAACAAGGAAACTTAAGCTCATTTTAGCTACCTCTAGCTGAAAGTTAGCTCCACTTCAATATGAACAGTGTCTTCAAGCTGACTGCGGCTTGAAATGAGCTGAAACAGGAAACTTAAGCTCATTTTAGCTACCTTAAGCTGAAAGTTAGCTCCACTGCAATAAGAACAGTGTCTCGAAGCTGTCTGCGGCTTGAAATGAGCTGAAACAGGAAACTTAAGCTCATTTTAGCTACCTCTAGCTGAAAGTTAGCTCCACTCAATATGAACAGTGTCTTCAAGCTGACTGCGACTTGAAATGAGCTGAAACAAGGAAACTTAAGCTCATTTTAGCTACCTCAGCTGAAAGTTAGCTCCACTTCAATATGAACAGTGTCTTCAAGCTGACTGCGGCTTGAAATGAGCTGAAACTAGGAAACTTAAGCTCATTTTAGCTACCTTAAGCTGAAAGTTAGCTCCACTGCAATAAGAACAGTGTCTCAAGCTGTCTGCGGCTTGAAAGAGCTGAAACAAGAAAACTTAAGCTCATTTTAGCTACCTTAAGCAAACAGTTAGCTCCACTGCAATAAGAACAGTGTCTCCAAGCTGTCTGCGACTTGAAATGAGCCTGAAACAAGGAAACTTAAGCTATTTTAGCTACCTCAAGCTGAAGTTAAGCTCCACTTCAATATGAAACAGTGTCTTCAAGCTGACTGCGTTTGAAATGAGCTGAAACTAGGAAAACTTAAGCTCATTTTAGCTACCTCAAGCCTGAAAATAGCTCCACTTCAATATGAACCGTGTCTCCAAGCTGACTGCGGCTTGAAATGAGCTAAAACAAGAAACTTAAGCTCATTTAGCTACCTCAAGCTGAAAGTTAGCTCCACTGCAATAAGACAGTGTCTCGAAGCTGTCTGCGGCTTGAAATTGAGCTGAAACAAGGAAACTAAGCTCATTTTAGCTACTCTAGCTGAAAGTTAGCTCCACCTTCAATATGAACAGTGTCTTCAAGCTGACTGCGGCTTGAAATGAGCTGAAACTAGGAAACTTAAGCTCATTTTAGCTACCTTAAGCTGAAAGTTAGCTCCACTGCAATAAGACAGTGTCTCGAAGCTGTCTGCGGCTTGAAATGAGCTGAAACAAGGAACATTAAGCTCATTTAGCTACCTCTAGCTGAAAGTTAGCTCCACTTCAATATGAACAGTGTCTCAAGCTGACTGCGACTTGAAATGAGCTGAAACAAGGAAACTTAAGCTCATTTTAGCTACCTCAAGCTGAAAGTTAGCTCCACTTCAATATGAACAGTGTCCTTCAAGCTGACTGCGGCTTGAAATGAGCTGAAACTAGGAAACTTAAGCTCATTTTAGCTACCTTAAGCTGAAAGTTAGCTCCACTGCAATAAGAACAGTGTCTCCAAGCTGTCTGCGGCTTGAAATGAGCTGAAACAAGAAAACTTAAGCTCATTTTAGCTACCTTAAGCAAACAGTTAGCTCCACTGCAATAAGAACAGTGTCTCCAAGCTGTCTGCGACTTGAAATGAGCTGAAACAAGGAACTTAAGCTCATTTTAGCTACCTCACGCTGAAAGTTAGCTCCACTTCAATATAACGTGTCTTCAAGCTGTCTGCGGCTTGAATGAGCTGAAACAAGAAAACTTAAGCTCATTTTAGCTACCTTAAGCAAACAGTTAGCTCCACTGCAATAAGAAAAGTGTCTCCAAGCTGTCTGCGACTTGAAATGAGCTGAAACAAGGAAACTTAAGCTCATTTTAGCTACCTCAAGCTGAAAGTTAGCTCCACTGCAATAAGAACAGTGTCTCCAAGCTGTCTGCGGCTTGAAATGAGCTGTAACAAGGAAACTTAAGCTCATTTTAGCTTCCTCTAGCTGAAAGTTAGCTCCACTGCAATTAAAACAGTGTCTCCAAGCTGTCTGCGGCTTGAAATGAGCTGAAACAAGGAAACTAAGCTCATTTTAGCTTTCCTCTAGCTGAAAGTTAGCTCCACTGCAATTAAAACAGTGTCTCCAAGCTGTCTGCGGCTTGAAATGAGCTGAAACAAGGAAACTTAAGCTCATTTTAGCTACCTCTAGCTGAAAGTTAGCTCCACTGCAATAAGAATTGTGTCTCCAAGCTGTCTGCGCTTGAAATGAGCTGAAACAAGGAAACTTAAGCTCATTTTAGCTACCTTAAGCTGAAAGTTAGCTCCACTGCAATAAGAACAGTGTCTCCAAGCTGTCTGCGGCTTGAAATGAGCTGAAACAAGAAAACTTAAGCTCATTTTAGCTACCTTAAGCAAACAGTTAGCTCCACTGCAATAAGAAAAGTGTCTCCAAGCTGTCTGCGACTTGAAATGAGCTGAAACAAGGAAACTTAAGCTCATTTTAGCTACCTCAAGCTGAAAGTTAGCTCCACTGCAATAAGAACAGTGTCTCCAAGCTGTCTGCGGCTTGAAATGAGCTGTAACAAGGAAACTTAAGCTCATTTTAGCTTCCTCTAGCTGAAAGTTAGCTCCACTGCAATTAAAACAGTGTCTCCAAGCTGTCTGCGGCTTGAAATGAGCTGAAACAAGGAAACTTAAGCTCATTTTAGCTACCTCAAGCTGAAAGTTAGCTCCACTGCAATAAGAACAGTGTCTCCAAGCTGTCTGCGGCTTGAAATGAGCTGAAACAAGGAAACTTAAGCTCATTTTAGCTACCTCTAGCTGAAAGTTAGCTCCACTTCAATATGAACAGTGTCTTCAAGCTGACTGCGGCTTGAAATGAGCTGAAACTAGAAACTTAAGCTCATTTAGCTACCTTAAGCTGAAAGTTAGCTCCACTGCAATAAGAACAGTGTCTCAAGCTGACTGCGGCTTGAAATGAGCTGAAAACTAGGAAACTTAAGCTCATTTTAGCTACCTTAGAGCTGACAGTTAGCTCCACTGCAATAAGAACAGTGTCTCCAAGCTGTCTGCGGCTTGAATGAGCTGTAACAGGAAACTTAAGCTCATTTTAGCTTCCTCTAAGCTGAAAGTTAGCTCCACTGCAATAAAACAGTGTCTCCAAGCTGTCTGCGGCTTGAAATGAGCTGAAACAAGGAAAGCTTAAGCTCAGTTTAGCTCCTCTAGCTGAAAGTTAGCATCCACTGCAATTAAACAGTGTCTCCAAGCTGTCTGCGGCTTTGAAATGAGCTGAAACCAAGGAAACTTAAGCTCATTTAGCTACCTCTAGCTGAAAGTTAGCTCCACTGCAATAAGAATTGTGTCTCCAAGCTGTCTTGCGGCTTGAAATGAGCTGAAACAAGGAAACTTAAGCTCATTTTAGCTACCTTAAGCTGAAAGTTAGCTCCACTGCAATAAGAACAGTGTCTCCAAGCTGTCTGCGGCTTGAAATGAGCTGAAACAAGAAAACTTAAGCTCATTTTAGCTACCTTAAGCAAACAGTTAGCTCCACTGCAATAAGAAAAGTGTCTCCAAGCTGTCTGCGGCTTGAAATGAGCTGAAACAAGGAAACTTAAGCTCATTTTAGCTACCTCTAGCTGAAAGTTAGCTCCACTGCAATAAGAATGTGTCTCCAAGCTGTCTGCGGCTTGAAATGAGCTGAAACAAGGAAACTTAAGCTCATTTTAGCTACCTTAAGCTGAAAGTTAGCTCCACTGCAATAAGAAAAGTGTCTCCAAGCTGTCTGCGCTTGAAATGAGCTGAAACAAGAAACTTAAGCTCATTTTAGCTACCTTAAGCAACAGTTAGCTCCACTGCAATAAGAAAGTGTCCCTCCAAGCTGTCTGCGCTTGAAATGAGCTGAACAAGGAAACTTAAGCTCATTTTAGCTACCTCAAGCTGAAAGTTAGCTCCACTGCAATAAGACAGTGTCTTCCAAGCTGTACTGCGGCTTGAAATGAGCTGAACATAGGAAACTTAAGCTCATTTTAGCTACCTATAGCCTGAAAGTTAGCTCCACTGCAATTAAAACAGTGTCTCCAAGCTGTCTGCGGCTTGAAATGAGCTAAACAAGGAAACTTAAGCTCATTTTAGCTACCTCAAGCTGAAAGTTAGCTCCACTGCAATAAGAACAGTGTCTCCAAGCTGTCTGCGGCTTGAAATGAGCTGAACAAGGAAACTTAAGCTCATTTTAGCTACCTCTAGCTGAAAGTTAGCTCCACTTCAATATGAACAGTGTCTTCAAGCTGACTGCGGCTTGAAATGAGCTGAAACTAGGAAACTTAAGCTCATTTTAGCTACCTTAAGCTGAAAGTTAGCTCCACTGCAATAAGAACAGTGTCTTCAAGCTGACTGCGGCTTGAAATGAGCTGAAACTAGGAAACTTAAGCTCATTTTAGCTACCTTAGCTGAAAGTTAGCTCCACTGCAATAAGAACAGTGTCTCCAAGCTGTCTGCGGCTTGAAATGAGCTGAAACAAGGAACTTAAGCTCATTTTAGCTACCTCTAGCTGAAAGTTAGCTCCACTGCAATAAACAGTGTCTCCAAGCTGTCTGCGGCTTGAAATGAGCTGAAACAGAAACTTAAGCTCATTTTAGCTACCTCTAGCTGAAAGTTAGCTCCACTTCAATATGAACAGTGTCTTCAAGCTGACTGCGGCTTGAAATGAGCTGAAACTGGAAACTTAAGCTCATTTTAGCTACCTCTAGCTGAAAGTTAGCTCCACTGCAATAAGACAGTGTCTCCAAGCTGACTGCGGCTTGAAATGAGCTGAAACTAGAAACTGAAGCTCATTTTGGCTACCTTAAGCTGAATTAGCTCCACTGCATAAGAGCAGTGTCTCCAAGCTGTCTGCGGCTTGAAATGAGCTGAAACAAGAAACTTAAGCTCATTTTAGCTACCTTAAGCAAAAAGTTAGCTCCACTGCAATAAGAACAGTGTCTCCAAGCTGACTGCGGCTTGAAATGAGCTGAAACAAGGAAACTTAAGCTCATTTTAGCTACCTCAAGCTGAAAGTTAGCTCCACTTCAATATGAACAGTGTCTCCAAGCTGACTGCGGCATGTAATGAGCTGAAACTAGAAACTTAATCTCATTTTAGCTACCTTAAGCTGAAAGTTAGCTCCACTGCAATAAGAACAGTGTCCCAAGCTGTCTGCGGCTTGAAATACTGAAACAAGCTGAACAAGCTGAATAAGACTAAAAATATTTTCCCATTTGTCTAGCAGTGGAAGTTAGGATCCTAAGACGTAAGAATTTTTTGACAGCAATCAGTTATTATAATACCATAGTTTAGAGATAACATAAGATACCCGACTATGTGTTGATATTTCGGATGACGGCAAGAAGCAAAAGTCTGGACTTTGACTGACTTGCTGTTATCATAACAATTGCAACTGACATTATTGAATTTCGGAAACGTTACCACACTAGCAGGAAACTTAAGCTCATTTTAGCTACCTCAAGCTGAAAGTTAGCTCCACTGCAATAAGAACAGTGTCTCCAAGCTGTCTGCGCCTTGAAATGAGCTGAAACAAGGAAACTTAAGCTCATTTTAGCTACCTCAAGCTGAAAGTTAGCTCCACTGCAATAAGAACAGTGTCTCCAAGCTAGTCTGCGGCTTGAATGAGCTGTAACAATGAAACTTAAGCTCAGTTTAGCTACCTTAGCTGAAAGTTAGCTCCACTGCAATAAGAACAGTGTCTCCAAGCTGACTGCGGCTTGAAATGAGCTGAAACAAGGAAACTTAAGCTCATTTTAAGCTACCTCAAGCTGAAAGTTAGCTCCACTTCAATATGACCAGGGTCTCCAAGCTGACTGCGGCATGTAATGAGCTGAAACATAGGACAAACTTAAGCTCATTTTAGCTACCTTAAGCTGAAAGTTAGCTCCACTGCAATAAGAACAGTGTCTCCAAGCTGTCTGCGGCTTGAAATGAGCTGAAACAAGCTGAAACAAGCTGAATAAGACTAAAAATATTTTCCCATTTGTCTAGCAGTGGAAGTTAGGATCCTAAGAACGTAAGAATTTTTTGACAGCAATCAGGTTATTATAATACCATAGTTTAGAGATAACTATAAGATACCCGACTATGTGTTGATATTTCGGATGACGGCAAGAAGCAAAAGTCTGGACTTTGACTGACTTGCTGTTATCATAACAATTGCAACTGACATTATTGAATTTCGGAAACGTTACCACACTAGCAGGAAACTTAAGCTCATTTTAGCTACCTCAAGCTGAAAGTTAGCTCCACTGCAATAAGAACAGTGTCTCCAAGCTGTCTGCGACTTGAAATGAGCTAAAACAAGGAAACTTAAGCTCATTTTAGCTACCTCAAGCTGAAAGTTAGCTCCACTGCAATAAGAACAGTGTCTCCAAGCTGTCTGCGGCTTGAAATGAGCTGTAACCATGAAACTTAAGCTCATTTTAGCTACCTTAAGCTGAAAGTTAGCTCCACTGCAATAAGAACAGTGTCTCCAAGCTGACTGCGGCTTGAAATGAGCTGAAACAAGGAAACTTAAGCTCATTTTAGCTACCTCAAGCTGAAAGTTAGCTCCACTTCATATGAACAGTGTCTCCAAGCTGACTGCGGCATGTAATGAGCTGAAACTAGGAAACTTAATCTCATTTTAGCTACCTTAAGCTGAAAGTTAGCTCCACTGCAATAAGACAGTGTCTCCAAGCTGACTGCGGCTTGAAATGAGCTGAAACTAGGAAACTGAAGCTCATTTTGGCTACCTTAAGCTGAAAGTTAGCTCCACTGCAATAAGAACAGTGTCTCCAAGCTGACTGCGGCTTGAAATGAGCTGAAACAAGGAAACTTAAGCTCATTTTAGCTACCTCAAGCTGAAAGTTAGCTCCACTTCAATATGAACAGTGTCTCCAAGCTGACTGCGGCATGTAATGAGCTGAAACTAGGAAACTTAATCTCATTTTAGCTACCTTAAGCTGAAAGTTAGCTCCACTGCAATAAGAACAGTGTCTCCAAGCTGACTGCGGCTTGAAATGAGCTGAAACTAGGAAACTGAAGCTCATTTTGGCTACCTTAAGCTGAAAGTTAGCTCCACTGCAATAAGAGCAGTGTCTCCAAGCTGTCTGCGGCTTGAAATGAGCTGAAACAAGAAAACTTAAGCTCATTTTAGCTACCTTAAGCAAAAAGTTAGCTCCACTGCAATAAGAACAGTGTCTCCAAGCTGACTGCGGCTTGAAATGAGCTGAAACAAGGAAACTTAAGCTCATTTTAGCTACCTCTAGCTGAAAGTTAGCTCCACTTCAATATGAACAGTGTCTCCAGCTGACTGCGGCATGAATGAGCTGAAACTAGGAAACTTAATCTCATTTTAGCTACCTTAAGCTGAAAGTTAGCTCCACTGCAATAAGAACAGTGTTTCAAGCTGACTGCGGCTTGAAATGAGCTGAAACTAGGAAACTTAAGCTCATTTTAGCTACCTTAAGCTGAAAGTTAGCTCCACTGCAATAAGAACAGTGTCTCCAAGCTGTCTGCGGCTTGAAATGAGCTGAAACAAGGAAACTTAAGCTCATTTTAGCTTCCTCTAGCTGAAAGTTAGCTCCACTGCAATTAAAACAGTGTCTCCAAGCTGTCTGCGGCTTGAAATGAGCTGAAACAAGGAAACTTAAGCTCATTTTAGCTACCTCTAGCTGAAAGTTAGCTCCACTTCAAATGAACAGTGTCTTCAAGCTGACTGCGGCTTGAAATGAGCTGAAACTAGGAAACTTAAGCTCATTTTAGCTACCTCTAGCTGAAAGTTAGCTCCACTGCAATAAGAATTGTGTCTCCAAGCTGTCTGCGGCTTGAAATGAGCTGAAACAAGGAAACTTAAGCTCATTTTAGCTACCTCTAGCTGAAAGTTAGCTCCACTTCAATATGAACAGTTCTTCAAGCTGACTGCGGCTTGAAATGAGCTGAAACTAGGAAACTTAAGCTCATTTTAGCTACCTCTAGCTGAAAGTTAGCTCCACTGCAATAAGAATTAGTGTCTCCAAGCTGTCTGCGGCTTGAAATGAGCTGAAAACTAGGAAACTGAAGCTCATTTTGCTACCTTAGCTGAAAGTTAGCTCCACTGCAATAAGAGCAGTGTCCTCCAAGCTGTCTGCGTCTTGAAATGAGCTGAAACAAGAAAACTTAAGCTCATTTAGCTACCTTAAGCAAAAAGTTAGCTCCACTGCAATAAGAACAGTGTCTCCAAGCTGACTGCGGCTTGAAATGAGCTGAAACAAGGAACTTAAGCTCATTTTAGCTACCTCAAGCTGAAAGTTAGCTCCACTTCAATATGAACAGTGTCTCCAGCTGACTGCGGCATGTAATGAGCTGAAACTAGGAAACTTAATCTCATTTTAGCTACCTTAAGCTGAAAGTTAGCTCCACTGCAATAAGAACAGTGTCTCCAAGCTGTCTGCGGCTTGAAATGAGCTGAAACAAGCTGAAACCAAGCTGAATAAGACTAAAAATATTTTCCCATTTGTCTAGCAGTGGAAGTTAGGATCCTAAGAACGTAAGAATTTTTTGACAGCAATCAGGTTATTATAATACCATAGTTTAGAGATAACTATAAGATACCCGACTATGTGTTGATATTTCGGATGACGGCAAGAAGCAAAAGTCTGGACTTTGACTGAACTTGCTGTTTATCATAACAATTGCAACTGACTTATTGAATTTCGGAAACGTTACCACACTAGCAGGAAACTAAGCTCATTTAAGCTACCTCAAGCTGAAAGTTAGCTCCACTGCAATAAGAACAGTGTCTCCAAGCTGTCTGCGACTTGAAATGAGCTAAAACAAGGAAACTGTAAGCTCATTTAGCTACCTCAAGCTGAAAGTTAGCTCCACTGCAATAAGAACAGTGTCTCCAAGCTGTCTGCGTGCTTGAAATGAGCTGTAACATGAAACTTAAGCTCATTTTAGCTACCTTAAGCTGAAAGTTAGCTCCACTGCAATAAGAACAGTGGTCTCCAAGCTGACTGCGGCTTGAAATGAGCTGAAACAAGGAAACTTAAGCTCATTTTAGCTACCTCAAGCTGAAAGTAGCTCCACTTCAATATGAACAGTGTCTCCAAGCTGACTGCGCATGTAATGAGCTGAAACTAGGAAACTTAATCTCATTTTAGCTACCTTAAGCTGAAAGTTAGCTCCACTGCAATAAGAAAGTGTCTCCAAGCTGACTGCGGCTGAAATGAGCTGAAACTAGGAAACTGAAGCTCATTTTGGCTACCTTAAGCTGAAAGTTAGCTCACTGCAATAAGAGCAGTGTCTCCAAGCTGTCTGCGGCTTGAAATGAGCTGAAACAAGAAAACTTAAGCTCATTTTAGCTACCTTAAGCAAAAAGTAGCTCCACTGCAATAAGAAACAGTGTCTCCAAGCTGACTGCGGCTTGAAATGAGCTGAACAAGGAAACTTAAGCTCATTTTAGCTACCTCTAGCTGAAGTTAGCTCCACTTCAATATGACAGTGTCTCCAAGCTGACTGGCGGCATGTAATGAGCTGAAACTAGGAAACTTAATCTCATTTTAGCTACCTTAAGCTGAAGTTAGCTCCACTGCAATAAGAACAGTGTCTTCAAGCTGACTGCGGCTTGAAATGACTGAAACTAGGAAACTTAAGCTCATTTTAGCTACCTTAAGCTGAAAGTTAGCTCCACTGCAATAAGAACAGTGTCTCCAAGCTGTCTGCGGCTTGAAATGAGCTGAAACAAGGAAACTTAAGCTCATTTTAGCTTCCTCTAGCTGAAAGTTAGCTCCACTGCAATTAAAACAGTGTCTCCAAGCTGTCTGCGGCTTGAAATGAGCTGAAACAAGGAAACTTAAGCTCATTTTAGCTACCTCTAGCTGAAAGTTAGCTCCACTTCAATATGAACAGTGTCTTCAAGCTGACTGCGGCTTGAAATGAGCTGAAACTAGGAAACTTAAGCTCATTTTAGCTACCTCTAGCTGAAAGTTAGCTCCACTGCAATAAGAATTGTGTCTCCAAGCTGTCTGCGGCTTGAAATGAGCTGAAACTAGGAAACTGAAGCTCATTTTGGCTACCTTAAGCTGAAAGTTAGCTCCACTGCAATAAGAGCAGTGTCTCCAAGCTGTCTGCGGCTTGAAATGAGCTGAAACAAGAAAACTTAAGCTCATTTTAGCTACCTTAAGCAAAAAGTTAGCTCCACTGCAATAAGAACAGTGTCTCCAAGCTGACTGCGGCTTGAAATGAGCTGAAACAAGGAAACTTAAGCTCATTTTAGCTACCTCAAGCTGAAAGTTAGCTCCACTTCAATATGAACAGTGTCTCCAAGCTGACTGCGGCATGTAATGAGCTGAAACTAGGAAACTTAATCTCATTTTAGCTACCTTAAGCTGAAAGTTAGCTCCACTGCAATAAGAACAGTGTCTCCAAGCTGTCTGCGGCTTGAAATGAGCTGAAACAAGCTGAAACAAGCTGAATAAGACTAAAAATATTTTCCCATTTGTCTAGCAGTGGAAGTTAGGATCCTAAGAACGTAAGAATTTTTTGACAGCAATCAGGTTATTATAATACCATAGTTTAGAGATAACTATAAGATACCCGACTATGTGTTGATATTTCGGATGACGGCAAGAAGCAAAAGTCTGGACTTTGACTGACTTGCTGTTATCATAACAATTGCAACTGACATTATTGAATTTCGGAAACGTTACCACACTAGCAGGAAACTTAAGCTCATTTTAGCTACCTCAAGCTGAAAGTTAGCTCCACTGCAATAAGAACAGTGTCTCCAAGCTGTCTGCGACTTGAAATGAGCTAAAACAAGGAAACTTAAGCTCATTTTAGCTACCTCAAGCTGAAAGTTAGCTCCACTGCAATAAGAACAGTGTCTCCAAGCTGTCTGCGGCTTGAAATGAGCTGTAACAATGAAACTTAAGCTCATTTTAGCTACCTTAAGCTGAAAGTTAGCTCCACTGCAATAAGAACAGTGTCTCCAAGCTGACTGCGGCTTGAAATGAGCTGAAACAAGGAAACTTAAGCTCATTTTAGCTACCTCAAGCTGAAAGTTAGCTCCACTTCAATATGAACAGTGTCTCCAAGCTGACTGCGGCATGTAATGAGCTGAAACTAGGAAACTTAATCTCATTTTAGCTACCTTAAGCTGAAAGTTAGCTCCACTGCAATAAGAACAGTGTCTCCAAGCTGACTGCGGCTTGAAATGAGCGTGAAACTAGGAAACTGAAGCTCATTTTGGCTACCTTAAGCTGAAAGTTAGCTCCACTGCAATAAGAGCAGTGTCTCCAAGCTGTCTGCGGCTTGAAATGAGCTGAAACAAGAAAACTTAAGCTCATTTTAGCTACCTTAAGCAAAAAGTTAGCTCCACTGCAATAAGAACAGTGTCTCCAAGCTGACTGCGGCTTGAAATGAGCTGAAACAAGGAAACTTAAGCTCATTTTAGCTACCTCTAGCTGAAAGTTAGCTCCACTTCAATATGAACAGTGTCTCCAAGCTGACTGCGGCATGTAATGAGCTGAAACTAGGAAACTTAATCTCATTTTAGCTACCTTAAGCTGAAAGTTAGCTCCACTGCAATAAGAACAGTGTCTTCAAGCTGACTGCGGCTTGAAATGAGCTGAAACTAGGAAACTTAAGCTCATTTTAGCTACCTTAAGCTGAAAGTTAGCTCCACTGCAATAAGAACAGTGTCTCCAAGCTGTCTGCGGCTTGAAATGAGCTGAAACAAGGAAACTTAAGCTCATTTTAGCTTCCTCTAGCTGAAAGTTAGCTCCACTGCAATTAAAACAGTGTCTCCAAGCTGTCTGCGGCTTGAAATGAGCTGAAACAGGAAACTTAAGCTCATTTTAGCTACCTCTAGCTGAAAGTTAGCTCCACTTCAATATGAACAGTGTCTTCAAGCTGACTGCGGCTTGAAATGAGCTGAAACTAGGAAACTTAAGCTCATTTTAGCTACCTCTAGCTGAAAGTTAGCTCCACTGCAATAGAATTGTGTCTCCAAGCTGTCGGCTTGAAATGAGCTGAAACAAGGAAACTTAAGCTCATTTTAGCTACCTCTAGCTGAAAGTTAGCTCCACTTCAATATGAACAGTGTCTTCAAGCTGACTGCGGCTTGAAATGAGCTGAAACTAGGAAACTTAAGCTCATTTTAGCTACCTCTAGCTGAAAGTTAGCTCCACTGCAATAAGAATTGTGTCTCCAAGCTGTCTGCGGCTTGAAATGAGCTGAAACTAGGAAACTGAAGCTCATTTTGGCTACTTAAGCTGAAAGTTAGCTCCACGCAATAAGAGCAGTGTCTCCAAGCTGTCTGCGGCTTGAAATGATCTGAAACAAGAAAACTTAAGCTCATTTTAGCTACCTTAAGCAAAAAAGTTAGCTCCACTGCAATAAGAACAGTGTGCTCCAAGCTGACTGCGGCTTGAAATGAGCTGAAACAGGAACTTAAGCTCATTTTAGCTACCTCAAGCTGAAAGGTTAGCTCCACTTCAATATGAACAGTGTCTCCAAGCTGACTGCGGGCATGTAATGAGCTGAAACTAGGAAACTTAATCTCATTTTAGCTACCTTAAGCTGAAAGTTAGCTCCACTGCAATAAGAACAGTGTCTCCAAGCTGTCTGCGGCTTGAAATGAGCTGAAACCAAGCTGAAACAAGCTGAATAAGACTAAAAATATTTTCCCATTTGTCTAGCAGTGGAAGTTAGGATCCTAAGAACGTAAGAATTTTTTGACAGCAATCAGGTTATTATAATACCATAGTTTAGAGATAACTATAAGATACCCGACTATGTGTTGATATTCGGATGACGGCAAGAAGCAAAAGTCTGGACTTTGACTGACTTGCTGTTATCATAACAATTGCAACTGACATTATTGAATTTCGGAAACGTTACCACACTAGCAGGAAACTTAAGCTCATTTTAGCTACCTCAAGCTGAAAGTTAGCTCCACTGCAATAGAACAGTGTCTCCAAGCTGTCTGCGACTTGAAATGAGCTGAAACAAGGAAACTTAAGCTCATTTAGCTACCTCAAGCTGAAAGTTAGCTCCACTGCAATAGAACAGTGTCTCCAAGCTGTCTGCGGCTTGAAATGAGCTGTAACAATGAAACTTAAGCTCATTTTAGCTACCTTAAGCTGAAAGTTAGCTCCACTGCAATAAGAACAGTGTCTCCAAGCTGACTGCGGCTTGAAATGAGCTGAAACAAGGAAACTTAAGCTCATTTTAGCTACCTCAAGCTGAAAGTTAGCTCCACTTCAATATGAACAGTGTCTCCAAGCTGACTGCGGCATGTAATGAGCTGAAACTAGGAAACTTAATCTCATTTTAGCTACCTTAAGCTGAAAGTTAGCTCCACTGCAATAAGAACAGTGTCTCCAAGCTGACTGCGGCTTGAAATGAGCTGAAACTAGGAAACTGAAGCTCATTTTGGCTACCTTAAGCTGAAAGTTAGCTCCACTGCAATAAGAGCAGTGTCTCCAAGCTGTCTGCGGCTTGAAATGAGCTGAAACAAGAAAACTTAAGCTCATTTTAGCTACCTTAAGCAAAAAGTTAGCTCCACTGCAATAAGAACAGTGTCTCCAAGCTGACTGCGGCTTGAAATGAGCTGAAACAAGGAAACTTAAGCTCATTTTAGCTACCTCTAGCTGAAAGTTAGCTCCACTTCAATATGAACAGTGTCTCCAAGCTGACTGCGGCATGTAATGAGCTGAAACTAGGAAACTTAATCTCATTTTAGCTACCTTAAGCTGAAAGTTAGCTCCACTGCAATAAGAACAGTGTCTTCAAGCTGACTGCGGCTTGAAATGAGCTGAAACTAGGAAACTTAAGCTCATTTTAGCTACCTTAAGCTGAAAGTTAGCTCCACTGCAATAAGAACAGTGTCTCCAAGCTGTCTGCGGCTTGAAATGAGCTGAACAAGGAAACTTAAGCTCATTTTAGCTTCCTCTAGCTGAAAGTTAGCTCCACTGCAATTAAAACAGTGTCTCCAAGCTGTCTGCGGCTTGAAATGAGCTGAAACAAGGAAACTTAAGCTCATTTTAGCTACCTCTAGCTGAAAGTTAGCTCCACTTCAATATGAACAGTGTCTTCAAGCTGACTGCGGCTTGAAATGAGCTGAAACTAGGAAACTTAAGCTCATTTTAGCTACCTCTAGCTGAAAGTTAGCTCCACTGCAATAAGAATGTGTCTCCAAGCTGTCTGCGGCTTGAAATGAGCTGAAACAAGGAAACTTAAGCTCATTTTAGCTACCTCTAGCTGAAAGTTAGCTCCACTTCAATATGAACAGTGTCTTCAAGCTGACTGCGGCTTGAAATGAGCTGAAACTAGGAAACTTAAGCTCATTTTAGCTACCTCTAGCTGAAAGTTAGCTCCACTGCAATAAGAACAGTGTCTCCAAGCTGACTGCGGCTTGAAATGAGCTGAAACAAGGAAACTTAAGCTCATTTTAGCTACCTCAAGCTGAAAGTTAGCTCCACTTCAATATGAACAGTGTCTCCAAGCTGACTGCGGCATGTAATGAGCTGAAACTAGGAAACTTAATCTCATTTTAGCTACCTTAAGCTGAAAGTTAGCTCCACTGCAATAAGAACAGTGTCTCCAAGCTGACTGCGGCTTGAAATGAGCTGAAACTAGGAAACTGAAGCTCATTTTGGCTACCTTAAGCTGAATAGTTAGCTTCCACTGCAATAAGAGCAGTGTCTCCAAGCTGTCTGCGGCTTGAAATGAGCTGAAACAAGAAAACTTAAGCTCATTTTAGCTACCTTAAGCAAAAAGTTAGCTCCACTGCAATAAGAACAGTGTCTCCAAGCTGACTGCTGGCTTGAAATGAGCTGAAACAAGGAAACTTAAGCTCATTTTAGCTACCTCTAGCTGAAAGTTAGCTCCACTTCAATATGAACAGTGTCTCCAGCTGACTGCGGCATGTAATGAGCTGAAACTAGGAAACTTAATCTCATTTTAGCTACCTAAGCTGAAGTTAGCTCCACTGCAATAAGAACAGTGTCTTCAAGCTGACTGCGGCTTGAATAGAGCTGAAACTAGGAAACTTAAGCTCATTTTAGCTTACCTTAAGCTGAAAGTTAGCTCCACTGCAATAAGAACAGTGTCTCCAAGCTGTCCTGCGGCTTGAAATGAGCTGAAACAAGGAAACTTAAGCTCATTTTAGCTTCCTTCTAGCTGAAAGTTAGCTCCACTGCAATTAAAACAGTGTCCTCCAAGCTGTCTGCGGCTTGAAATGAGCTGAAACAAGGAAACCTTAAGCTCATTATTAGCTACCTCTAGCTGAAAGTGTAGCTCCACGTCAATATGAACAGTGTCTTCAAGCTGACTGCGGCTTGAAATGAGCTGAAATAGAAACTTAAGCTCATTTTAGCTACCTCTAGCTGAAAGTTAGCTCCACTGCAATAAGAATTGTGTCTCCAAGCTGTCTGCGGCTTGAAATGAGCTGAAACAAGGAAACTTAAGCTCATTTTAGCTACCTCAAGCTGAAAGTTAGCTCCACTTCAATATGAACAGTGTCTTCCAAGCTGACTGCGGCTTGAAATGAGCTGAAACTAGGAAACTTAAGCTCATTTTAGCTACCTCTAGCTGAAAGTTAGCTCCACTGCAATAAGAACAGTGTGTCCAAGCTGTCTGCGGCTTGAATGAGCTGAAACTAGGAAACTGAAGCTCATTTTGGCTACCCTTAAGCTGAAAGTTAGCTCCACTGCAATAAGAGCAGTGTCTCCAAGCTGTCTGCGGCTTGAAATGAGCTGAAACAAGAAAACTTAAGCTCATTTTAGCTACCTTAAGCAAAAAGTTAGCTCCACTGCAATAAGAACAGTGTCTCCAAGCTGACTGCGGCTTGAAATGAGCTGAAACAAGGAAACTTAAGCTCATTTTAGCTACCTCAAGCTGAAAGTTAGCTCCACTTCAATATGAACAGTGTCTCCAAGCTGACTGCGGCATGTAATGAGCTGAAACTAGGAAACTTAATCTCATTTTAGCTACCTTAAGCTGAAAGTTAGCTCCACTGCAATAAGAACAGTGTCTCCAAGCTGTCTGCGGCTTGAAATGAGCTGAAACAAGCTGAAACAAGCTGAATAAGACTAAAAATATTTTCCCATTTGTCTAGCAGTGGAAGTTAGGATCCTAAGAACGTAAGAATTTTTTGACAGCAATCAGGTTATTATAATACCATAGTTTAGAGATAACTATAAGATACCCGACTATGTGTTGATATTTCGGATGACGGCAAGAAGCAAAAGTCTGGACTTTGACTGACTTGCTGTTATCATAACAATTGCAACTGACATTATTGAATTTCGGAAACGTTACCACACTAACAGGAAACTTAAGCTCATTTTAGCTACCTCAAGCTGAAAGTTAGCTCCACTGCAATAAGACATTGTGTCTCCAAGCTGTCTGCGGCTTGAAATGAGCTGAAACAAGGAACTTAAGCTCATTTTAGCTACCTCTAGCTGAAAGTTAGCTCCACTTCAATATGAACAGTGTCTTCAAGCTGTACTGCGGCTTGAAATGAGCTGAAACTAGGAAACTTAAGCTCATTTTAGCTACCTCTAGCTGAAAGTTAGCTCCACTGCAATAAGAACAGTGTCTCCAAGCTGACTGCGGCTTGAAATGAGCTGAAACAAGGAAACTTAAGCTCATTTTAGCTACCTCAAGCTGAAAGTTAGCTCCACTTCAATATGAACAGTGTCTCCAAGCTGACTGCGGCATGTAATGAGCTGAAACTAGGAAACTTAATCTCATTTTAGCTACCTTAAGCTGAAAGTTAGCTCCACTGCAATAAGAACAGTGTCTCCAAGCTGACTGCGGCTTGAAATGAGCTGAAACTAGGAAACTGAAGCTCATTTTGGCTACCTTAAGCTGAAAGTTAGCTCCACTGCAATAAGAGCAGTGTCTCCAAGCTGTCTGCGGCTTGAAATGAGCTGAAACAAGAAAACTTAAGCTCATTTTAGCTACCTTAAGCAAAAAGTTAGCTCCACTGCAATAAGAACAGTGTCTCCAAGCTGACTGCGGCTTGAAATGAGCTGAAACAAGGAAACTTAAGCTCATTTTAGCTACCTCTAGCTGAAAGTTAGCTCCACTTCAATATGAACAGTGTCTCCAAGCTGACTGCGGCATGTAATGAGCTGAAACTAGGAAACTTAATCTCATTTTAGCTACCTTAAGCTGAAAGTTAGCTCCACTGCAATAAGAACAGTGTCTTCAAGCTGACTGCGGCTTGAAATGAGCTGAAACTAGGAAACTTAAGCTCATTTTAGCTACCTTAAGCTGAAAGTTAGCTCCACTGCAATAAGAACAGTGTCTCCAAGCTGTCTGCGGCTTGAAATGAGCTGAAACAAGGAAACTTAAGCTCATTTTAGCTTCCTCTAGCTGAAAGTTAGCTCCACTGCAATTAAAACAGTGTCTCCAAGCTGTCTGCGGCTTGAAATGAGCTGAAACAAGGAAACTTAAGCTCATTTTAGCTACCTCTAGCTGAAAGTTAGCTCCACTTCAATATGAACAGTGTCTTCAAGCTGACTGCGGCTTGAAATGAGCTGAAACTAGGAAACTTAAGCTCATTTTAGCTACCTCTAGCTGAAAGTTAGCTCCACTGCAATAAGAATTGTGTCTCCAAGCTGTCTGCGGCTTGAAATGAGCTGAAACAAGGAAACTTAAGCTCATTTTAGCTACCTCTAGCTGAAAGTTAGCTCCACTTCAATATGAACAGTGTCTTCAAGCTGACTGCGGCTTGAAATGAGCTGAAACTAGGAAACTTAAGCTCATTTTAGCTACCTCTAGCTGAAAGTTAGCTCCACTGCAATAAGAATTGTGTCTCCAAGCTGTCTGCGGCTTGAAATGAGCTGAAACTAGGAAACTGAAGCTCATTTTGGCTACCTTAAGCTGAAAGTTAGCTCCACTGCAATAAGAGCAGTGTCTCCAAGCTGTCTGCGGCTTGAAATGAGCTGAAACAAGAAAACTTAAGCTCATTTTAGCTACCTTAAGCAAAAAGTTAGCTCCACTGCAATAAGAACAGTGTCTCCAAGCTGACTGCGGCTTGAAATGAGCTGAAACAAGGAAACTTAAGCTCATTTTAGCTACCTCAAGCTGAAAGTTAGCTCCACTTCAATATGAACAGTGTCTCCAAGCTGACTGCGGCATGTAATGAGCTGAAACTAGGAAACTTAATCTCATTTTAGCTACCTTAAGCTGAAAGTTAGCTCCACTGCAATAAGAACAGTGTCTCCAAGCTGTCTGCGGCTTGAAATGAGCTGAAACAAGCTGAAACAAGCTGAATAAGACTAAAAATATTTTCCCATTTGTCTAGCAGTGGAAGTTAGGATCCTAAGAACGTAAGAATTTTTTGACAGCAATCAGGTTATTATAATACCATAGTTTAGAGATAACTATAAGATACCCGACTATGTGTTGATATTTCGGATGACGGCAAGAAGCAAAAGTCTGGACTTTGACTGACTTGCTGTTATCATAACAATTGCAACTGACATTATTGAATTTCGGAAACGTTACCACACTAGCAGGAAACTTAAGCTCATTTTAGCTACCTCAAGCTGAAAGTTAGCTCCACTGCAATAAGAACAGTGTCTCCAAGCTGTCTGCGACTTGAAATGAGCTAAAACAAGGAAACTTAAGCTCATTTTAGCTACCTCAAGCTGAAAGTTAGCTCCACTGCAATAAGAACAGTGTCTCCAAGCTGTCTGCGGCTTGAAATGAGCTGTAACAATGAAACTTAAGCTCATTTTAGCTACCTTAAGCTGAAAGTTAGCTCCACTGCAATAAGAACAGTGTCTCCAAGCTGACTGCGGCTTGAAATGAGCTGAAACAAGGAAACTTAAGCTCATTTTAGCTACCTCAAGCTGAAAGTTAGCTCCACTTCAATATGAACAGTGTCTCCAAGCTGACTGCGGCATGTAATGAGCTGAAACTAGGAAACTTAATCTCATTTTAGCTACCTTAAGCTGAAAGTTAGCTCCACTGCAATAAGAACAGTGTCTCCAAGCTGACTGCGGCTTGAAATGAGCTGAAACTAGGAAACTGAAGCTCATTTTGGCTACCTTAAGCTGAAAGTTAGCTCCACTGCAATAAGAGCAGTGTCTCCAAGCTGTCTGCGGCTTGAAATGAGCTGAAACAAGAAAACTTAAGCTCATTTTAGCTACCTTAAGCAAAAAGTTAGCTCCACTGCAATAAGAACAGTGTCTCCAAGCTGACTGCGGCTTGAAATGAGCTGAAACAAGGAAACTTAAGCTCATTTTAGCTACCTCTAGCTGAAAGTTAGCTCCACTTCAATATGAACAGTGTCTCCAAGCTGACTGCGGCATGTAATGAGCTGAAACTAGGAAACTTAATCTCATTTTAGCTACCTTAAGCTGAAAGTTAGCTCCACTGCAATAAGAACAGTGTCTTCAAGCTGACTGCGGCTTGAAATGAGCTGAAACTAGGAAACTTAAGCTCATTTTAGCTACCTTAAGCTGAAAGTTAGCTCCACTGCAATAAGAACAGTGTCTCCAAGCTGTCTGCGGCTTGAAATGAGCTGAAACAAGGAAACTTAAGCTCATTTTAGCTTCCTCTAGCTGAAAGTTAGCTCCACTGCAATTAAAACAGTGTCTCCAAGCTGTCTGCGGCTTGAAATGAGCTGAAACAAGGAAACTTAAGCTCATTTTAGCTACCTCTAGCTGAAAGTTAGCTCCACTTCAATATGAACAGTGTCTTCAAGCTGACTGCGGCTTGAAATGAGCTGAAACTAGGAAACTTAAGCTCATTTTAGCTACCTCTAGCTGAAAGTTAGCTCCACTGCAATAAGAATTGTGTCTCCAAGCTGTCTGCGGCTTGAAATGAGCTGAAACAAGGAAACTTAAGCTCATTTTAGCTACCTCTAGCTGAAAGTTAGCTCCACTTCAATATGAACAGTGTCTTCAAGCTGACTGCGGCTTGAAATGAGCTGAAACTAGGAAACTTAAGCTCATTTTAGCTACCTCTAGCTGAAAGTTAGCTCCACTGCAATAAGAATTGTGTCTCCAAGCTGTCTGCGGCTTGAAATGAGCTGAAACTAGGAAACTGAAGCTCATTTTGGCTACCTTAAGCTGAAAGTTAGCTCCACTGCAATAAGAGCAGTGTCTCCAAGCTGTCTGCGGCTTGAAATGAGCTGAAACAAGAAAACTTAAGCTCATTTTAGCTACCTTAAGCAAAAAGTTAGCTCCACTGCAATAAGAACAGTGTCTCCAAGCTGACTGCGGCTTGAAATGAGCTGAAACAAGGAAACATAAGCTCATTTTAGCTACCTCAAGCTGAAAGTTAGCTCCACTTCAATATGAACAGTGTCTCCAAGCTGACTGCGGCATGTAATGAGCTGAAACTAGGAAACTTAATCTCATTTTAGCTACCTTAAGCTGAAAGTTAGCTCCACTGCAATAAGAACAGTGTCTCCAAGCTGTCTGCGGCTTGAAATGAGCTGAAACAAGCTGAAACAAGCTGAATAAGACTAAAAATATTTTCCCATTTGTCTAGCAGTGGAAGTTAGGATCCTAAGAACGTAAGAATTTTTTGACAGCAATCAGGTTATTATAATACCATAGTTTAGAGATAACTATAAGATACCCGACTATGTGTTGATATTTCGGATGACGGCAAGAAGCAAAAGTCTGGACTTTGACTGACTTGCTGTTATCATAACAATTGCAACTGACATTATTGAATTTCGGAAACGTTACCACACTAGCAGGAAACTTAAGCTCATTTTAGCTACCTCAAGCTGAAAGTTAGCTCCACTGCAATAAGAACAGTGTCTCCAAGCTGTCTGCGACTTGAAATGAGCTGAAACAAGGAAACTTAAGCTCATTTTAGCTACCTCAAGCTGAAAGTTAGCTCCACTGCAATAAGAACAGTGTCTCCAAGCTGTCTGCGGCTTGAAATGAGCTGTAACAATGAAACTTAAGCTCATTTTAGCTACCTTAAGCTGAAAGTTAGCTCCACTGCAATAAGAACAGTGTCTCCAAGCTGACTGCGGCTTGAAATGAGCTGAAACAAGGAAACTTAAGCTCATTTTAGCTACCTCAAGCTGAAAGTTAGCTCCACTTCAATATGAACAGTGTCTCCAAGCTGACTGCGGCATGTAATGAGCTGAAACTAGGAAACTTAATCTCATTTTAGCTACCTTAAGCTGAAAGTTAGCTCCACTGCAATAAGAACAGTGTCTCCAAGCTGACTGCGGCTTGAAATGAGCTGAAACTAGGAAACTGAAGCTCATTTTGGCTACCTTAAGCTGAAAGTTAGCTCCACTGCAATAAGAGCAGTGTCTCCAAGCTGTCTGCGGCTTGAAATGAGCTGAAACAAGAAAACTTAAGCTCATTTTAGCTACCTTAAGCAAAAAGTTAGCTCCACTGCAATAAGAACAGTGTCTCCAAGCTGACTGCGGCTTGAAATGAGCTGAAACAAGGAAACTTAAGCTCATTTTAGCTACCTCAAGCTGAAAGTTAGCTCCACTTCAATATGAACAGTGTCTCCAAGCTGACTGCGGCATGTAATGAGCTGAAACTAGGAAACTTAATCTCATTTTAGCTACCTTAAGCTGAAAGTTAGCTCCACTTCAATATGAACAGTGTCTCCAAGCTGACTGCGGCATGTAATGAGCTGAAACTAGGAAACTTAATCTCATTTTAGCTACCTTAAGCTGAAAGTTAGCTCCACTGCAATAAGAACAGTGTCTCCAAGCTGACTGCGGCTTGAAATGAGCTGAAACAAGCTGCAACAAGCTGAATAAGGCTAGAAATATTTTCCCATTTGTCTAGCAGTGGAAGTTAGGGTCCTAAGTACGTAAGATTTTTTTGACAGCAATCAGGTTATTAAAATACCATAGATTGGAGACAACTATAAGATACCCGTCTATGTGTTGATATTTCGGATGACGGCAAGAAGCAAAAGTCTGGACTTTGACTGACTTGCTGTTATCATAACAATTGCAACTGACATTATTGATATTCGGAAACGTTACCACACTAGCAGGTAACTTAAGCTCATTTTAGCTACCTTAAGCTGAAAGTTAGCTCCACTGCAGTAAGAACAGTGTCTCCAATCTGTCTGCGGCTTGAAATGAGCTGAAACTAGGAAACTTAAGCTCATTTTAGCTACTTTAAGCTGAAAGCTAGCTGCACTGCAGTAAGAACAGTGTCTCCAAGCTGTCTGCGGCTTGAAATGAGCTGAAACAAGGAAACTTAAGCTTATTTTAGCTACCTTAAGCTGGAAGTTAGCTCCACAGCAATAAGAACAGTGTCTCCAAGCTATCTGCGGCTTGAAATGAGCTGAAACAATCAAACTTAAGCTCATTTTAGCTACCTTAAGCTGAAAGTTAGCTCCACTGCAATAAAAACAGTGTCTCCAAGCTGTCTGCGGCTTGAAATGAGCTGAAACAAGCTGAAACAAGCTGAATAAGGCTAGAAATATTTTCCCATTTGTCTAGCAGTGGAAGTTAGGGTCCTAAGTACGTAAGATTTTTTTGACAGCAATCAGGTTATTAAAATACCATAGATTGGAGACAACTATAAGATACCCGTCTATGTGTTGATATTTCGGATGACGGCAAGAAGCAAAAGTCTGGACTTTGACTGACTTGCTGTTATCATAACAATTGCAACTGACATTATTGATATTCGGAAACGTTACCACACTAGCAGGTAACTTAAGCTCATTTTAGCTACCTTAAGCTGAAAGTTAGCTCCACTGCAATAAGAACAGTGTCTCCAAGCTGACTGCGGCTTGAAATGAGCTGAAACTAGGAAACTGAAGCTCATTTTGGCTACCTTAAGCTGAAAGTTAGCTCCACTGCAATAAGAACAGTGTCTCCAAGCTGTCTGCGGCTTGAAATGAGCTGAAACAAGAAAGCTTAAGCTCATTTTAGCTACCTTAAGCTGAAAGTTAGCTCCACTGCAATAAGAACAGTGTCTCCAAGCTGTCTGCGACTTGAAATGAGCTGAAACAAGGAAACTTAAGCTCATTTTAGCTACCTCTAGCTGAAAGTTAGCTCCACTGCAATAAAAACAGTGTCTCCAAGCTGTCTGCGGCTTGAAATTAGCTGAAACAAGCTGAAACAAGCTGAATAAGGCTAGAAATATTTTCCCATTTGTCTAGCAGTGGAAGTTAGGGTCCTAAGTACGTAAGATTTTTTTGACAGCAATCAGGTTATTAAAATACCATAGATTGGAGACAACTATAAGATACCCGTCTATGTGTTGATATTTCGGATGACGGCAAGAAGCAAAAGTCTGGACTTTGACTGACTTGCTGTTATCATAACAATTGCAACTGACATTATTGATATTCGGAAACGTTACCACACTAGCAGGTAACTTAAGCTCATTTTAGCTACCTTAAGCTGAAAGTTAGCTCCACTGCAATAAGAACAGTGTCTCCAAGCTGACTGCGGCTTGAAATGAGCTGAAACAAGGAAACTTAAGCTCATTTTAGCTACCTCAAGCTGAAAGTTAGCTCCACTTCAATATGAACAGTGTCTCCAAGCTGACTGCGGCATGTAATGAGCTGAAACTAGGAAACTTAATCTCATTTTAGCTACCTTAAGCTGAAAGTTAGCTCCACTGCAATAAGAACAGTGTCTCCAAGCTGACTGCGGCTTGAAATGAGCTGAAACTAGGAAACTGAAGCTCATTTTGGCTACCTTAAGCTGAAAGTTAGCTCCACTGCAATAAGAGCAGTGTCTCCAAGCTGTCTGCGGCTTGAAATGAGCTGAAACAAGAAAACTTAAGCTCATTTTAGCTACCTTAAGCAAAAAGTTAGCTCCACTGCAATAAGAACAGTGTCTCCAAGCTGACTGCGGCTTGAAATGAGCTGAAACAAGGAAACTTAAGCTCATTTTAGCTACCTCAAGCTGAAAGTTAGCTCCACTTCAATATGAACAGTGTCTCCAAGCTGACTGTGGCATGTAATGAGCTGAAACTAGGAAACTTAATCTCATTTTAGCTACCTTAAGCTGAAAGTTAGCTCCACTTCAATATGAACAGTGTCTCCAAGCTGACTGCGGCATGTAATGAGCTGAAACTAGGAAACTTAATCTCATTTTAGCTACCTTAAGCTGAAAGTTAGCTCCACTGCAATAAGAACAGTGTCTCCAAGCTGACTGCGGCTTGAAATGAGCTGAAACAAGCTGCAACAAGCTGAATAAGGCTAGAAATATTTTCCCATTTGTCTAGCAGTGGAAGTTAGGGTCCTAAGTACGTAAGATTT
Organism: Theocolax elegans; assembly: GCA_026168455.1. NCBI lineage: Eukaryota > Metazoa > Arthropoda > Insecta > Hymenoptera > Cerocephalidae > Theocolax > Theocolax elegans. Next base: position 46,230 of record JANSJX010000059.1, on the reverse strand, counting down.
TTTTGACAGCAATCAGGTTATTAAAATACCATAGATTGGAGACAACTATAAGATACCCGTCTATGTGTTGATATTTCGGATGACGGCAAGAAGCAAAAGTCTGGACTTTGACTGACTTGCTGTTATCATAACAATTGCAACTGACATTATTGATATTCGGAAACGTTACCACACTAGCAGGTAACTTAAGCTCATTTTAGCTACCTTAAGCTGAAAGTTAGCTCCACTGCAGTAAGAACAGTGTCTCCAATCTGTCTGCGGCTTGAAATGAGCTGAAACTAGGAAACTTAAGCTCATTTTAGCTACTTTAAGCTGAAAGCTAGCTGCACTGCAGTAAGAACAGTGTCTCCAAGCTGTCTGCGGCTTGAAATGAGCTGAAACAAGGAAACTTAAGCTTATTTTAGCTACCTTAAGCTGGAAGTTAGCTCCACAGCAATAAGAACAGTGTCTCCAAGCTATCTGCGGCTTGAAATGAGCTGAAACAATCAAACTTAAGCTCATTTTAGCTACCTTAAGCTGAAAGTTAGCTCCACTGCAATAAAAACAGTGTCTCCAAGCTGTCTGCGGCTTGAAATGAGCTGAAACAAGCTGAAACAAGCTGAATAAGGCTAGAAATATTTTCCCATTTGTCTAGCAGTGGAAGTTAGGGTCCTAAGTACGTAAGATTTTTTTGACAGCAATCAGGTTATTAAAATACCATAGATTGGAGACAACTATAAGATACCCGTCTATGTGTTGATATTTCGGATGACGGCAAGAAGCAAAAGTCTGGACTTTGACTGACTTGCTGTTATCATAACAATTGCAACTGACATTATTGATATTCGGAAACGTTACCACACTAGCAGGTAACTTAAGCTCATTTTAGCTACCTTAAGCTGAAAGTTAGCTCCACTGCAGTAAGAACAGTGTCTCCAATCTGTCTGCGGCTTGAAATGAGCTGAAACTAGGAAACTTAAGCTCATTTTAGCTACTTTAAGCTGAAAGCTAGCTGCACTGCAGTAAGAACAGTGTCTCCAAGCTGTCTGCGGCTTGAAATGAGCTGAAACTAGGAAACTGAAGCTCATTTTGGCTACCTTAAGCTGAAAGTTAGCTCCACTGCAATAAGAACAGTGTCTCCAAGCTGTCTGCGGCTTGAAATGAGCTGAAACAAGAAAGCTTAAGCTCATTTTAGCTACCTTAAGCTGAAAGTTAGCTCCACTGCAATAAGAACAGTGTCTCCAAGCTGTCTGCGACTTGAAATGAGCTGAAACAAGGAAACTTAAGCTCATTTTAGCTACCTCTAGCTGAAAGTTAGCTCCACTGCAATAAAAACAGTGTCTCCAAGCTGTCTGCGGCTTGAAATTAGCTGAAACAAGCTGAAACAAGCTGAATAAGGCTAGAAATATTTTCCCATTTGTCTAGCAGTGGAAGTTAGGGTCCTAAGTACGTAAGATTTTTTTGACAGCAATCAGGTTATTAAAATACCATAGATTGGAGACAACTATAAGATACCCGTCTATGTGTTGATATTTCGGATGACGGCAAGAAGCAAAAGTCTGGACTTTGACTGACTTGCTGTTATCATAACAATTGCAACTGACATTATTGATATTCGGAAACGTTACCACACTAGCAGGTAACTTAAGCTCATTTTAGCTACCTTAAGCTGAAAGTTAGCTCCACTGCAATAAGAACAGTGTCTCCAAGCTGACTGCGGCTTGAAATGAGCTGAAACAAGGAAACTTAAGCTCATTTTAGCTACCTCAAGCTGAAAGTTAGCTCCACTTCAATATGAACAGTGTCTCCAAGCTGACTGCGGCATGTAATGAGCTGAAACTAGGAAACTTAATCTCATTTTAGCTACCTTAAGCTGAAAGTTAGCTCCACTGCAATAAGAACAGTGTCTCCAAGCTGACTGCGGCTTGAAATGAGCTGAAACTAGGAAACTGAAGCTCATTTTGGCTACCTTAAGCTGAAAGTTAGCTCCACTGCAATAAGAGCAGTGTCTCCAAGCTGTCTGCGGCTTGAAATGAGCTGAAACAAGAAAACTTAAGCTCATTTTAGCTACCTTAAGCAAAAAGTTAGCTCCACTGCAATAAGAACAGTGTCTCCAAGCTGACTGCGGCTTGAAATGAGCTGAAACAAGGAAACTTAAGCTCATTTTAGCTACCTCAAGCTGAAAGTTAGCTCCACTTCAATATGAACAGTGTCTCCAAGCTGACTGTGGCATGTAATGAGCTGAAACTAGGAAACTTAATCTCATTTTAGCTACCTTAAGCTGAAAGTTAGCTCCACTTCAATATGAACAGTGTCTCCAAGCTGACTGCGGCATGTAATGAGCTGAAACTAGGAAACTTAATCTCATTTTAGCTACCTTAAGCTGAAAGTTAGCTCCACTGCAATAAGAACAGTGTCTCCAAGCTGACTGCGGCTTGAAATGAGCTGAAACAAGCTGCAACAAGCTGAATAAGGCTAGAAATATTTTCCCATTTGTCTAGCAGTGGAAGTTAGGGTCCTAAGTACGTAAGATTTTTTTGACAGCAATCAGGTTATTAAAATACCATAGATTGGAGACAACTATAAGATACCCGTCTATGTGTTGATATTTCGGATGACGGCAAGAAGCAAAAGTCTGGACTTTGACTGACTTGCTGTTATCATAACAATTGCAACTGACATTATTGATATTCGGAAACGTTACCACACTAGCAGGTAACTTAAGCTCATTTTAGCTACCTTAAGCTGAAAGTTAGCTCCACTGCAGTAAGAACAGTGTCTCCAATCTGTCTGCGGCTTGAAATGAGCTGAAACTAGGAAACTTAAGCTCATTTTAGCTACTTTAAGCTGAAAGCTAGCTGCACTGCAGTAAGAACAGTGTCTCCAAGCTGTCTGCGGCTTGAAATGAGCTGAAACAAGGAAACTTAAGCTTATTTTAGCTACCTTAAGCTGGAAGTTAGCTCCACAGCAATAAGAACAGTGTCTCCAAGCTATCTGCGGCTTGAAATGAGCTGAAACAATCAAACTTAAGCTCATTTTAGCTACCTTAAGCTGAAAGTTAGCTCCACTGCAATAAAAACAGTGTCTCCAAGCTGTCTGCGGCTTGAAATGAGCTGAAACAAGCTGAAACAAGCTGAATAAGGCTAGAAATATTTTCCCATTTGTCTAGCAGTGGAAGTTAGGGTCCTAAGTACGTAAGATTTTTTTGACAGCAATCAGGTTATTAAAATACCATAGATTGGAGACAACTATAAGATACCCGTCTATGTGTTGATATTTCGGATGACGGCAAGAAGCAAAAGTCTGGACTTTGACTGACTTGCTGTTATCATAACAATTGCAACTGACATTATTGATATTCGGAAACGTTACCACACTAGCAGGTAACTTAAGCTCATTTTAGCTACCTTAAGCTGAAAGTTAGCTCCACTGCAGTAAGAACAGTGTCTCCAATCTGTCTGCGGCTTGAAATGAGCTGAAACTAGGAAACTTAAGCTCATTTTAGCTACTTTAAGCTGAAAGCTAGCTGCACTGCAGTAAGAACAGTGTCTCCAAGCTGTCTGCGGCTTGAAATGAGCTGAAACTAGGAAACTGAAGCTCATTTTGGCTACCTTAAGCTGAAAGTTAGCTCCACTGCAATAAGAACAGTGTCTCCAAGCTGTCTGCGGCTTGAAATGAGCTGAAACAAGAAAGCTTAAGCTCATTTTAGCTACCTTAAGCTGAAAGTTAGCTCCACTGCAATAAGAACAGTGTCTCCAAGCTGTCTGCGACTTGAAATGAGCTGAAACAAGGAAACTTAAGCTCATTTTAGCTACCTCTAGCTGAAAGTTAGCTCCACTGCAATAAAAACAGTGTCTCCAAGCTGTCTGCGGCTTGAAATTAGCTGAAACAAGCTGAAACAAGCTGAATAAGGCTAGAAATATTTTCCCATTTGTCTAGCAGTGGAAGTTAGGGTCCTAAGTACGTAAGATTTTTTTGACAGCAATCAGGTTATTAAAATACCATAGATTGGAGACAACTATAAGATACCCGTCTATGTGTTGATATTTCGGATGACGGCAAGAAGCAAAAGTCTGGACTTTGACTGACTTGCTGTTATCATAACAATTGCAACTGACATTATTGATATTCGGAAACGTTACCACACTAGCAGGTAACTTAAGCTCATTTTAGCTACCTTAAGCTGAAAGTTAGCTCCACTGCAATAAGAACAGTGTCTCCAAGCTGACTGCGGCTTGAAATGAGCTGAAACAAGGAAACTTAAGCTCATTTTAGCTACCTCAAGCTGAAAGTTAGCTCCACTTCAATATGAACAGTGTCTCCAAGCTGACTGCGGCATGTAATGAGCTGAAACTAGGAAACTTAATCTCATTTTAGCTACCTTAAGCTGAAAGTTAGCTCCACTGCAATAAGAACAGTGTCTCCAAGCTGACTGCGGCTTGAAATGAGCTGAAACTAGGAAACTGAAGCTCATTTTGGCTACCTTAAGCTGAAAGTTAGCTCCACTGCAATAAGAGCAGTGTCTCCAAGCTGTCTGCGGCTTGAAATGAGCTGAAACAAGAAAACTTAAGCTCATTTTAGCTACCTTAAGCAAAAAGTTAGCTCCACTGCAATAAGAACAGTGTCTCCAAGCTGACTGCGGCTTGAAATGAGCTGAAACAAGGAAACTTAAGCTCATTTTAGCTACCTCAAGCTGAAAGTTAGCTCCACTTCAATATGAACAGTGTCTCCAAGCTGACTGTGGCATGTAATGAGCTGAAACTAGGAAACTTAATCTCATTTTAGCTACCTTAAGCTGAAAGTTAGCTCCACTTCAATATGAACAGTGTCTCCAAGCTGACTGCGGCATGTAATGAGCTGAAACTAGGAAACTTAATCTCATTTTAGCTACCTTAACCTGAAAGTTAGCTCCACTGCAATAAGAACAGTGTCTCCAAGCTGACTGCGGCTTGAAATGAGCTGAAACAAGCTGCAACAAGCTGAATAAGGCTAGAAATATTTTCCCATTTGTCTAGCAGTGGAAGTTAGGGTCCTAAGTACGTAAGATTTTTTTGACAGCAATCAGGTTATTAAAATACCATAGATTGGAGACAACTATAAGATACCCGTCTATGTGTTGATATTTCGGATGACGGCAAGAAGCAAAAGTCTGGACTTTGACTGACTTGCTGTTATCATAACAATTGCAACTGACATTATTGATATTCGGAAACGTTACCACACTAGCAGGTAACTTAAGCTCATTTTAGCTACCTTAAGCTGAAAGTTAGCTCCACTGCAGTAAGAACAGTGTCTCCAATCTGTCTGCGGCTTGAAATGAGCTGAAACTAGGAAACTTAAGCTCATTTTAGCTACTTTAAGCTGAAAGCTAGCTGCACTGCAGTAAGAACAGTGTCTCCAAGCTGTCTGCGGCTTGAAATGAGCTGAAACAAGGAAACTTAAGCTTATTTTAGCTACCTTAAGCTGGAAGTTAGCTCCACAGCAATAAGAACAGTGTCTCCAAGCTATCTGCGGCTTGAAATGAGCTGAAACAATCAAACTTAAGCTCATTTTAGCTACCTTAAGCTGAAAGTTAGCTCCACTGCAATAAAAACAGTGTCTCCAAGCTGTCTGCGGCTTGAAATGAGCTGAAACAAGCTGAAACAAGCTGAATAAGGCTAGAAATATTTTCCCATTTGTCTAGCAGTGGAAGTTAGGGTCCTAAGTACGTAAGATTTTTTTGACAGCAATCAGGTTATTAAAATACCATAGATTGGAGACAACTATAAGATACCCGTCTATGTGTTGATATTTCGGATGACGGCAAGAAGCAAAAGTCTGGACTTTGAATGACTTGCTGTTATCATAACAATTGCAACTGACATTATTGATATTCGGAAACGTTACCACACTAGCAGGTAACTTAAGCTCATTTTAGCTACCTTAAGCTGAAAGTTAGCTCCACTGCAGTAAGAACAGTGTCTCCAATCTGTCTGCGGCTTGAAATGAGCTGAAACTAGGAAACTTAAGCTCATTTTAGCTACTTTAAGCTGAAAGCTAGCTGCACTGCAGTAAGAACAGTGTCTCCAAGCTGTCTGCGGCTTGAAATGAGCTGAAACAAGGAAACTTAAGCTTATTTTAGCTACCTTAAGCTGGAAGTTAGCTCCACAGCAATAAGAACAGTGTCTCCAAGCTATCTGCGGCTTGAAATGAGCTGAAACAATCAAACTTAAGCTCATTTTAGCTACCTTAAGCTGAAAGTTAGCTCCACTGCAATAAAAACAGTGTCTCCAAGCTGTCTGCGGCTTGAAATGAGCTGAAACAAGCTGAAACAAGCTGAATAAGGCTAGAAATATTTTCCCATTTGTCTAGCAGTGGAAGTTAGGGTCCTAAGTACGTAAGATTTTTTTGACAGCAATCAGGTTATTAAAATACCATAGATTGGAGACAACTATAAGATACCCGTCTATGTGTTGATATTTCGGATGACGGCAAGAAGCAAAAGTCTGGACTTTGACTGACTTGCTGTTATCATAACAATTGCAACTGACATTATTGATATTCGGAAACGTTACCACACTAGCAGGTAACTTAAGCTCATTTTAGCTACCTTAAGCTGAAAGTTAGCTCCACTGCAATAAGAACAGTGTCTCCAAGCTGACTGCGGCTTGAAATGAGCTGAAACTAGGAAACTGAAGCTCATTTTGGCTACCTTAAGCTGAAAGTTAGCTCCACTGCAATAAGAACAGTGTCTCCAAGCTGTCTGCGGCTTGAAATGAGCTGAAACAAGAAAGCTTAAGCTCATTTTAGCTACCTTAAGCTGAAAGTTAGCTCCACTGCAATAAGAACAGTGTCTCCAAGCTGTCTGCGACTTGAAATGAGCTGAAACAAGGAAACTTAAGCTCATTTTAGCTACCTCTAGCTGAAAGTTAGCTCCACTGCAATAAAAACAGTGTCTCCAAGCTGTCTGCGGCTTGAAATGAGCTGAAACAAGCTGAAACAAGCTGAATAAGGCTAGAAATATTTTCCCATTTGTCTAGCAGTGGAAGTTAGGGTCCTAAGTACGTAAGATTTTTTTGACAGCAATCAGGTTATTAAAATACCATAGATTGGAGACAACTATAAGATACCCGTCTATGTGTTGATATTTCGGATGACGGCAAGAAGCAAAAGTCTGGACTTTGACTGACTTGCTGTTATCATAACAATTGCAACTGACATTATTGATATTCGGAAACGTTACCACACTAGCAGGTAACTTAAGCTCATTTTAGCTACCTTAAGCTGAAAGTTAGCTCCACTGCAATAAGAACAGTGTCTCCAAGCTGACTGCGGCTTGAAATGAGCTGAAACTAGGAAACTGAAGCTCATTTTGGCTACCTTAAGCTGAAAGTTAGCTCCACTGCAATAAGAACAGTGTCTCCAAGCTGTCTGCGGCTTGAAATGAGCTGAAACAAGAAAGCTTAAGCTCATTTTAGCTACCTTAAGCTGAAAGTTAGCTCCACTGCAATAAGAACAGTGTCTCCAAGCTATCTGCGGCTTGAAATGAGCTGAAACAATCAAACTTAAGCTCATTTTAGCTACCTTAAGCTGAAAGTTAGCTCCACTGCAATAAAAACAGTGTCTCCAAGCTGTCTGCGGCTTGAAATGAGCTGAAACAAGCTGAAACAAGCTGAATAAGGCTAGAAATATTTTCCCATTTGTCTAGCAGTGGAAGTTAGGGTCCTAAGTACGTAAGATTTTTTTGACAGCAATCAGGTTATTAAAATACCATAGATTGGAGACAACTATAAGATACCCGTCTATGTGTTGATATTTCGGATGACGGCAAGAAGCAAAAGTCTGGACTTTGACTGACTTGCTGTTATCATAACAATTGCAACTGACATTATTGATATTCGGAAACGTTACCACACTAGCAGGTAACTTAAGCTCATTTTAGCTACCTTAAGCTGAAAGTTAGCTCCACTGCAATAAGAACAGTGTCTCCAAGCTGACTGCGGCTTGAAATGAGCTGAAACTAGGAAACTGAAGCTCATTTTGGCTACCTTAAGCTGAAAGTTAGCTCCACTGCAATAAGAACAGTGTCTCCAAGCTGTCTGCGGCTTGAAATGAGCTGAAACAAGAAAGCTTAAGCTCATTTTAGCTACCTTAAGCTGAAAGTTAGCTCCACTGCAATAAGAACAGTGTCTCCAAGCTATCTGCGGCTTGAAATGAGCTGAAACAATCAAACTTAAGCTCATTTTAGCTACCTTAAGCTGAAAGTTAGCTCCACTGCAATAAAAACAGTGTCTCCAAGCTGTCTGCGGCTTGAAATGAGCTGAAACAAGCTGAAACAAGCTGAATAAGGCTAGAAATATTTTCCCATTTGTCTAGCAGTGGAAGTTAGGGTCCTAAGTACGTAAGATTTTTTTGACAGCAATCAGGTTATTAAAATACCATAGATTGGAGACAACTATAAGATACCCGTCTATGTGTTGATATTTCGGATGACGGCAAGAAGCAAAAGTCTGGACTTTGACTGACTTGCTGTTATCATAACAATTGCAACTGACATTATTGATATTCGGAAACGTTACCACACTAGCAGGTAACTTAAGCTCATTTTAGCTACCTTAAGCTGAAAGTTAGCTCCACTGCAGTAAGAACAGTGTCTCCAATCTGTCTGCGGCTTGAAATGAGCTGAAACTAGGAAACTTAAGCTCATTTTAGCTACTTTAAGCTGAAAGCTAGCTGCACTGCAGTAAGAACAGTGTCTCCAAGCTGTCTGCGGCTTGAAATGAGCTGAAACAAGAAAGCTTAAGCTCATTTTAGCTACCTTAAGCTGAAAGTTAGCTCCACTGCAATAAGAACAGTGTCTCCAAGCTGTCTGCGACTTGAAATGAGCTGAAACAAGGAAACTTAAGCTCATTTTAGCTACCTCTAGCTGAAAGTTAGCTCCACTGCAATAAAAACAGTGTCTCCAAGCTGTCTGCGGCTTGAAATTAGCTGAAACAAGCTGAAACAAGCTGAATAAGGCTAGAAATATTTTCCCATTTGTCTAGCAGTGGAAGTTAGGGTCCTAAGTACGTAAGATTTTTTTGACAGCAATCAGGTTATTAAAATACCATAGATTGGAGACAACTATAAGATACCCGTCTATGTGTTGATATTTCGGATGACGGCAAGAAGCAAAAGTCTGGACTTTGACTGACTTGCTGTTATCATAACAATTGCAACTGACATTATTGATATTCGGAAACGTTACCACACTAGCAGGTAACTTAAGCTCATTTTAGCTACCTTAAGCTGAAAGTTAGCTCCACTGCAGTAAGAACAGTGTCTCCAATCTGTCTGCGGCTTGAAATGAGCTGAAACTAGGAAACTTAAGCTCATTTTAGCTACTTTAAGCTGAAAGCTAGCTGCACTGCAGTAAGAACAGTGTCTCCAAGCTGTCTGCGGCTTGAAATGAGCTGAAACAAGGAAACTTAAGCTTATTTTAGCTACCTTAAGCTGGAAGTTAGCTCCACAGCAATAAGAACAGTGTCTCCAAGCTATCTGCGGCTTGAAATGAGCTGAAACAATCAAACTTAAGCTCATTTTAGCTACCTTAAGCTGAAAGTTAGCTCCACTGCAATAAAAACAGTGTCTCCAAGCTGTCTGCGGCTTGAAATGAGCTGAAACAAGCTGAAACAAGCTGAATAAGGCTAGAAATATTTTCCCATTTGTCTAGCAGTGGAAGTTAGGGTCCTAAGTACGTAAGATTTTTTTGACAGCAATCAGGTTATTAAAATACCATAGATTGGAGACAACTATAAGATACCCGTCTATGTGTTGATATTTCGGATGACGGCAAGAAGCAAAAGTCTGGACTTTGACTGACTTGCTGTTATCATAACAATTGCAACTGACATTATTGATATTCGGAAACGTTACCACACTAGCAGGTAACTTAAGCTCATTTTAGCTACCTTAAGCTGAAAGTTAGCTCCACTGCAGTAAGAACAGTGTCTCCAATCTGTCTGCGGCTTGAAATGAGCTGAAACTAGGAAACTTAAGCTCATTTTAGCTACCTTAAGCTGAAAGTTAGCTCCACTGCAATAAGAACAGTGTCTCCAAGCTGACTGCGGCTTGAAATGAGCTGAAACTAGGAAACTGAAGCTCATTTTGGCTACCTTAAGCTGAAAGTTAGCTCCACTGCAATAAGAACAGTGTCTCCAAGCTGTCTGCGGCTTGAAATGAGCTGAAACAAGAAAGCTTAAGCTCATTTTAGCTACCTTAAGCTGAAAGTTAGCTCCACTGCAATAAGAACAGTGTCTCCAAGCTGTCTGCGACTTGAAATGAGCTGAAACAAGGAAACTTAAGCTCATTTTAGCTACCTCTAGCTGAAAGTTAGCTCCACTGCAATAAAAACAGTGTCTCCAAGCTGTCTGCGGCTTGAAATTAGCTGAAACAAGCTGAAACAAGCTGAATAAGGCTAGAAATATTTTCCCATTTGTCTAGCAGTGGAAGTTAGGGTCCTAAGTACGTAAGATTTTTTTGACAGCAATCAGGTTATTAAAATACCATAGATTGGAGACAACTATAAGATACCCGTCTATGTGTTGATATTTCGGATGACGGCAAGAAGCAAAAGTCTGGACTTTGACTGACTTGCTGTTATCATAACAATTGCAACTGACATTATTGATATTCGGAAACGTTACCACACTAGCAGGTAACTTAAGCTCATTTTAGCTACCTTAAGCTGAAAGTTAGCTCCACTGCAATAAGAACAGTGTCTCCAAGCTGACTGCGGCTTGAAATGAGCTGAAACTAGGAAACTGAAGCTCATTTTGGCTACCTTAAGCTGAAAGTTAGCTCCACTGCAATAAGAACAGTGTCTCCAAGCTGTCTGCGGCTTGAAATGAGCTGAAACAAGAAAGCTTAAGCTCATTTTAGCTACCTTAAGCTGAAAGTTAGCTCCACTGCAATAAGAACAGTGTCTCCAAGCTATCTGCGGCTTGAAATGAGCTGAAACAATCAAACTTAAGCTCATTTTAGCTACCTCTAGCTGAAAGTTAGCTCCACTGCAATAAAAACAGTGTCTCCAAGCTGTCTGCGGCTTGAAATTAGCTGAAACAAGCTGAAACAAGCTGAATAAGGCTAGAAATATTTTCCCATTTGTCTAGCAGTGGAAGTTAGGGTCCTAAGTACGTAAGATTTTTTTGACAGCAATCAGGTTATTAAAATACCATAGATTGGAGACAACTATAAGATACCCGTCTATGTGTTGATATTTCGGATGACGGCAAGAAGCAAAAGTCTGGACTTTGACTGACTTGCTGTTATCATAACAATTGCAACTGACATTATTGATATTCGGAAACGTTACCACACTAGCAGGTAACTTAAGCTCATTTTAGCTACCTTAAGCTGAAAGTTAGCTCCACTGCAGTAAGAACAGTGTCTCCAATCTGTCTGCGGCTTGAAATGAGCTGAAACTAGGAAACTTAAGCTCATTTTAGCTACTTTAAGCTGAAAGCTAGCTGCACTGCAGTAAGAACAGTGTCTCCAAGCTGTCTGCGGCTTGAAATGAGTTGAAACAAGGAAACTTAAGCTTATTTTAGCTACCTTAAGCTGGAAGTTAGCTCCACAGCAATAAGAACAGTGTCTCCAAGCTATCTGCGGCTTGAAATGAGCTGAAACAATCAAACTTAAGCTCATTTTAGCTACCTTAAGCTGAAAGTTAGCTCCACTGCAATAAAAACAGTGTCTCCAAGCTGTCTGCGGCTTGAAATGAGCTGAAACAAGCTGAAACAAGCTGAATAAGGCTAGAAATATTTTCCCATTTGTCTAGCAGTGGAAGTTAGGGTCCTAAGTACGTAAGATTTTTTTGACAGCAATCAGGTTATTAAAATACCATAGATTGGAGACAACTATAAGATACCCGTCTATGTGTTGATATTTCGGATGACGGCAAGAAGCAAAAGTCTGGACTTTGACTGACTTGCTGTTATCATAACAATTGCAACTGACATTATTGATATTCGGAAACGTTACCACACTAGCAGGTAACTTAAGCTCATTTTAGCTACCTTAAGCTGAAAGTTAGCTCCACTGCAGTAAGAACAGTGTCTCCAATCTGTCTGCGGCTTGAAATGAGCTGAAACTAGGAAACTTAAGCTCATTTTAGCTACTTTAAGCTGAAAGCTAGCTGCACTGCAGTAAGAACAGTGTCTCCAAGCTGTCTGCGGCTTGAAATGAGTTGAAACAAGGAAACTTAAGCTTATTTTAGCTACCTTAAGCTGGAAGTTAGCTCCACAGCAATAAGAACAGTGTCTCCAAGCTATCTGCGGCTTGAAATGAGCTGAAACAATCAAACTTAAGCTCATTTTAGCTACCTTAAGCTGAAAGTTAGCTCCACTGCAATAAAAACAGTGTCTCCAAGCTGTCTGCGGCTTGAAATGAGCTGAAACAAGCTGAAACAAGCTGAATAAGGCTAGAAATATTTTCCCATTTGTCTAGCAGTGGAAGTTAGGGTCCTAAGTACGTAAGATTTTTTTGACAGCAATCAGGTTATTAAAATACCATAGATTGGAGACAACTATAAGATACCCGTCTATGTGTTGATATTTCGGATGACGGCAAGAAGCAAAAGTCTGGACTTTGACTGACTTGCTGTTATCATAACAATTGCAACTGACATTATTGATATTCGGAAACGTTACCACACTAGCAGGTAACTTAAGCTCATTTTAGCTACCTTAAGCTGAAAGTTAGCTCCACTGCAATAAGAACAGTGTCTCCAAGCTGACTGCGGCTTGAAATGAGCTGAAACTAGGAAACTGAAGCTCATTTTGGCTACCTTAAGCTGAAAGTTAGCTCCACTGCAATAAGAACAGTGTCTCCAAGCTGTCTGCGGCTTGAAATGAGCTGAAACAAGAAAGCTTAAGCTCATTTTAGCTACCTTAAGCTGAAAGTTAGCTCCACTGCAATAAGAACAGTGTCTCCAAGCTGACTGCGGCATGTAATGAGCTGAAACTAGGAAACTTAATCTCATTTTAGCTACCTTAACCTGAAAGTTAGCTCCACTGCAATAAGAACAGTGTCTCCAAGCTGACTGCGGCTTGAAATGAGCTGAAACAAGCTGCAACAAGCTGAATAAGGCTAGAAATATTTTCCCATTTGTCTAGCAGTGGAAGTTAGGGTCCTAAGTACGTAAGATTTTTTTGACAGCAATCAGGTTATTAAAATACCATAGATTGGAGACAACTATAAGATACCCGTCTATGTGTTGATATTTCGGATGACGGCAAGAAGCAAAAGTCTGGACTTTGACTGACTTGCTGTTATCATAACAATTGCAACTGACATTATTGATATTCGGAAACGTTACCACACTAGCAGGTAACTTAAGCTCATTTTAGCTACCTTAAGCTGAAAGTTAGCTCCACTGCAGTAAGAACAGTGTCTCCAATCTGTCTGCGGCTTGAAATGAGCTGAAACTAGGAAACTTAAGCTCATTTTAGCTACTTTAAGCTGAAAGCTAGCTGCACTGCAGTAAGAACAGTGTCTCCAAGCTGTCTGCGGCTTGAAATGAGCTGAAACAAGGAAACTTAAGCTTATTTTAGCTACCTTAAGCTGGAAGTTAGCTCCACAGCAATAAGAACAGTGTCTCCAAGCTATCTGCGGCTTGAAATGAGCTGAAACAATCAAACTTAAGCTCATTTTAGCTACCTTAAGCTGAAAGTTAGCTCCACTGCAATAAAAACAGTGTCTCCAAGCTGTCTGCGGCTTGAAATGAGCTGAAACAAGCTGAAACAAGCTGAATAAGGCTAGAAATATTTTCCCATTTGTCTAGCAGTGGAAGTTAGGGTCCTAAGTACGTAAGATTTTTTTGACAGCAATCAGGTTATTAAAATACCATAGATTGGAGACAACTATAAGATACCCGTCTATGTGTTGATATTTCGGATGACGGCAAGAAGCAAAAGTCTGGACTTTGACTGACTTGCTGTTATCATAACAATTGCAACTGACATTATTGATATTCGGAAACGTTACCACACTAGCAGGTAACTTAAGCTCATTTTAGCTACCTTAAGCTGAAAGTTAGCTCCACTGCAGTAAGAACAGTGTCTCCAATCTGTCTGCGGCTTGAAATGAGCTGAAACTAGGAAACTTAAGCTCATTTTAGCTACTTTAAGCTGAAAGCTAGCTGCACTGCAGTAAGAACAGTGTCTCCAAGCTGTCTGCGGCTTGAAATGAGTTGAAACAAGGAAACTTAAGCTTATTTTAGCTACCTTAAGCTGGAAGTTAGCTCCACAGCAATAAGAACAGTGTCTCCAAGCTATCTGCGGCTTGAAATGAGCTGAAACAATCAAACTTAAGCTCATTTTAGCTACCTTAAGCTGAAAGTTAGCTCCACTGCAATAAAAACAGTGTCTCCAAGCTGTCTGCGGCTTGAAATGAGCTGAAACAAGCTGAAACAAGCTGAATAAGGCTAGAAATATTTTCCCATTTGTCTAGCAGTGGAAGTTAGGGTCCTAAGTACGTAAGATTTTTTTGACAGCAATCAGGTTATTAAAATACCATAGATTGGAGACAACTATAAGATACCCGTCTATGTGTTGATATTTCGGATGACGGCAAGAAGCAAAAGTCTGGACTTTGACTGACTTGCTGTTATCATAACAATTGCAACTGACATTATTGATATTCGGAAACGTTACCACACTAGCAGGTAACTTAAGCTCATTTTAGCTACCTTAAGCTGAAAGTTAGCTCCACTGCAGTAAGAACAGTGTCTCCAATCTGTCTGCGGCTTGAAATGAGCTGAAACTAGGAAACTTAAGCTCATTTTGGCTACCTTAAGCTGAAAGTTAGCTCCACTGCAATAAGAACAGTGTCTCCAAGCTGTCTGCGGCTTGAAATGAGCTGAAACAAGAAAACTTAAGCTCATTTTAGCTACCTCTAGCTGAAAGTTAGCTCCACTGCAATAAAAACAGTGTCTCCAAGCTGTCTGCGGCTTGAAATTAGCTGAAACAAGCTGAATAAGGCTAGAAATATTTTCCCATTTGTCTAGCAGTGGAAGTTAGGGTCCTAAGTACGTAAGATTTTTTTGACAGCAATCAGGTTATTAAAATACCATAGATTGGAGACAACTATAAGATACCCGTCTATGTGTTGATATTTCGGATGACGGCAAGAAGCAAAAGTCTGGACTTTGACTGACTTGCTGTTATCATAACAATTGCAACTGACATTATTGATATTCGGAAACGTTACCACACTAGCAGGTAACTTAAGCTCATTTTAGCTACCTTAAGCTGAAAGTTAGCTCCACTGCAGTAAGAACAGTGTCTCCAATCTGTCTGCGGCTTGAAATGAGCTGAAACTAGGAAACTTAAGCTCATTTTGGCTACCTTAAGCTGAAAGTTAGCTCCACTGCAATAAGAACAGTGTCTCCAAGCTGTCTGCGGCTTGAAATGAGCTGAAACAAGAAAACTTAAGCTCATTTTAGCTACCTTAAGCAAAAAGTTAGCTCCACTGCAATAAGAACAGTGTCTCCAAGCTGACTGCGGCTTGAAATGAGCTGAAACAAGGAAACTTAAGCTCATTTTAGCTACCTCAAGCTGAAAGTTAGCTCCACTTCAATATGAACAGTGTCTCCAAGCTGACTGCGGCATGTAATGAGCTGAAACTAGGAAACTTAATCTCATTTTAGCTACCTTAAGCTGAAAGTTAGCTCCACTGCAATAAGAACAGTGTCTCCAAGCTGTCTGCGGCTTGAAATGAGCTGAAACAAGCTGAAACAAGCTGAATAAGACTAAAAATATTTTCCCATTTGTCTAGCAGTGGAAGTTAGGATCCTAAGAACGTAAGAATTTTTTGACAGCAATCAGGTTATTATAATACCATAGTTTAGAGATAACTATAAGATACCCGACTATGTGTTGATATTTCGGATGACGGCAAGAAGCAAAAGTCTGGACTTTGACTGACTTGCTGTTATCATAACAATTGCAACTGACATTATTGAATTTCGGAAACGTTACCACACTAGCAGGAAACTTAAGCTCATTTTAGCTACCTCAAGCTGAAAGTTAGCTCCACTGCAATAAGAACAGTGTCTCCAAGCTGTCTGCGACTTGAAATGAGCTGAAACAAGGAAACTTAAGCTCATTTTAGCTACCTCAAGCTGAAAGTTAGCTCCACTGCAATAAGAACAGTGTCTCCAAGCTGTCTGCGGCTTGAAATGAGCTGTAACAATGAAACTTAAGCTCATTTTAGCTACCTTAAGCTGAAAGTTAGCTCCACTGCAATAAGAACTGTGTCTCCAAGCTGTCTGCGGCTTGAAATGAGCTGTAACAATGAAACTTAAGCTCATTTTAGCTACCTTAAGCTAAAAGTTAGCTCCACTGCAATAAGAACAGTGTCTCCAAGCTGTCTGCGGCTTGAAATGAGCTGAAACAAGGAAACTTAAGCTCATTTTAGCTACCTCTAGCTGAAAGTTAGCTCCACTTCAATATGAACAGTGTCTTCAAGCTGACTGCGGCTTGAAATGACCTGAAACTAGGAAACTTAAGCTCATTTTAGCTACCTTAAGCTAAAAGTTAGCTCCACTGCAATAAGAACAGTGTCTCCAAGCTGTCTGCGGCTTGAAATGAGCTGAAACAAGGAAACTTAAGCTCATTTTAGCTACCTTAAGCTGAAAGTTAGCTCCACTGCAGTAAGAACAGTGTCTCCAATCTGTCTGCGGCTTGAAATGAGCTGAAACTAGGAAACTTAAGCTCATTTTGGCTACCTTAAGCTGAAAGTTAGCTCCACTGCAATAAGAACAGTGTCTCCAAGCTGTCTGCGGCTTGAAATGAGCTGAAACAAGAAAACTTAAGCTCATTTTAGCTACCTCTAGCTGAAAGTTAGCTCCACTGCAATAAAAACATTGTCTCCAAGCTGTCTGCGGCTTGAAATTAGCTGAAACAAGCTGAATAAGGCTAGAAATATTTTCCCATTTGTCTAGCAGTGGAAGTTAGGGTCCTAAGTACGTAAGATTTTTTTGACAGCAATCAGGTTATTAAAATACCATAGATTGGAGACAACTATAAGATACCCGTCTATGTGTTGATATTTCGGATGACGGCAAGAAGCAAAAGTCTGGACTTTGACTGACTTGCTGTTATCATAACAATTGCAACTGACATTATTGATATTCGGAAACGTTACCACACTAGCAGGTAACTTAAGCTCATTTTAGCTACCTTAAGCTGAAAGTTAGCTCCACTGCAGTAAGAACAGTGTCTCCAATCTGTCTGCGGCTTGAAATGAGCTGAAACTAGGAAACTTAAGCTCATTTTGGCTACCTTAAGCTGAAAGTTAGCTCCACTGCAATAAGAACAGTGTCTCCAAGCTGTCTGCGGCTTGAAATGAGCTGAAACAAGAAAACTTAAGCTCATTTTAGCTACCTTAAGCAAAAAGTTAGCTCCACTGCAATAAGAACAGTGTCTCCAAGCTGACTGCGGCTTGAAATGAGCTGAAACAAGGAAACTTAAGCTCATTTTAGCTACCTCAAGCTGAAAGTTAGCTCCACTTCAATATGAACAGTGTCTCCAAGCTGACTGCGGCATGTAATGAGCTGAAACTAGGAAACTTAATCTCATTTTAGCTACCTTAAGCTGAAAGTTAGCTCCACTGCAATAAGAACAGTGTCTCCAAGCTGTCTGCGGCTTGAAATGAGCTGAAACAAGCTGAAACAAGCTGAATAAGACTAAAAATATTTTCCCATTTGTCTAGCAGTGGAAGTTAGGATCCTAAGAACGTAAGAATTTTTTGACAGCAATCAGGTTATTATAATACCATAGTTTAGAGATAACTATAAGATACCCGACTATGTGTTGATATTTCGGATGACGGCAAGAAGCAAAAGTCTGGACTTTGACTGACTTGCTGTTATCATAACAATTGCAACTGACATTATTGAATTTCGGAAACGTTACCACACTAGCAGGAAACTTAAGCTCATTTTAGCTACCTCAAGCTGAAAGTTAGCTCCACTGCAATAAGAACAGTGTCTCCAAGCTGTCTGCGACTTGAAATGAGCTGAAACAAGGAAACTTAAGCTCATTTTAGCTACCTCAAGCTGAAAGTTAGCTCCACTGCAATAAGAACAGTGTCTCCAAGCTGTCTGCGGCTTGAAATGAGCTGTAACAATGAAACTTAAGCTCATTTTAGCTACCTTAAGCTGAAAGTTAGCTCCACTGCAATAAGAACTGTGTCTCCAAGCTGTCTGCGGCTTGAAATGAGCTGTAACAATGAAACTTAAGCTCATTTTAGCTACCTTAAGCTAAAAGTTAGCTCCACTGCAATAAGAACAGTGTCTCCAAGCTGTCTGCGGCTTGAAATGAGCTGAAACAAGGAAACTTAAGCTCATTTTAGCTACCTCTAGCTGAAAGTTAGCTCCACTTCAATATGAACAGTGTCTTCAAGCTGACTGCGGCTTGAAATGACCTGAAACTAGGAAACTTAAGCTCATTTTAGCTACCTTAAGCTAAAAGTTAGCTCCACTGCAATATGAACAGTGTCTTCAAGCTGACTGCGGCTTGAAATGACCTGAAACTAGGAAACTTAAGCTCATTTTAGCTACCTTAAGCTGAAAGTTAGCTCCACTGCAATAAGAACAGTGTCTCCAAGCTGTCTGCGGCTTGAAATGAGCTGAAACAAGGAAACTTAAGCTCATTTTAGCTACCTTAAGCTGAAAGTTAGCTCCACTGCAATAAGAACAGTGTCTCCAAGCTGACTGCGGCTTGAAATGAGCTGAAACTAGGAAACTGAAGCTCATTTTGGCTACCTTAAGCTGAAAGTTAGCTCCACTGCAATAAGAACAGTGTCTCCAAGCTGTCTGCGGCTTGAAATGAGCTGAAACAAGAAAGCTTAAGCTCATTTTAGCTACCTTAAGCTGAAAGTTAGCTCCACTGCAATAAGAACAGTGTCTCCAAGCTGTCTGCGACTTGAAATGAGCTGAAACAAGGAAACTTAAGCTCATTTTAGCTACCTCTAGCTGAAAGTTAGCTCCACTGCAATAAAAACAGTGTCTCCAAGCTGTCTGCGGCTTGAAATTAGCTGAAACAAGCTGAAACAAGCTGAATAAGGCTAGAAATATTTTCCCATTTGTCTAGCAGTGGAAGTTAGGGTCCTAAGTACGTAAGATTTTTTTGACAGCAATCAGGTTATTAAAATACAATAGATTGGAGACAACTATAAGATACCCGTCTATGTGTTGATATTTCGGATGACGGCAAGAAGCAAAAGTCTGGACTTTGACTGACTTGCTGTTATCATAACAATTGCAACTGACATTATTGATATTCGGAAACGTTACCACACTAGCAGGTAACTTAAGCTCATTTTAGCTACCTTAAGCTGAAAGTTAGCTCCACTGCAGTAAGAACAGTGTCTCCAATCTGTCTGCGGCTTGAAATGAGCTGAAACTAGGAAACTTAAGCTCATTTTAGCTACTTTAAGCTGAAAGCTAGCTGCACTGCAGTAAGAACAGTGTCTCCAAGCTGTCTGCGGCTTGAAATGAGCTGTAACAATGAAACTTAAGCTCATTTTAGCTACCTTAAGCTAAAAGTTAGCTCCACTGCAATAAGAACAGTGTCTCCAAGCTGTCTGCGGCTTGAAATGAGCTGAAACAAGGAAACTTAAGCTCATTTTAGCTACCTCTAGCTGAAAGTTAGCTCCACTTCAATATGAACAGTGTCTTCAAGCTGACTGCGGCTTGAAATGACCTGAAACTAGGAAACTTAAGCTCATTTTAGCTACCTTAAGCTAAAAGTTAGCTCCACTGCAATATGAACAGTGTCTTCAAGCTGACTGCGGCTTGAAATGACCTGAAACTAGGAAACTTAAGCTCATTTTAGCTACCTTAAGCTGAAAGTTAGCTCCACTGCAATAAGAACAGTGTCTCCAAGCTGTCTGCGGCTTGAAATGAGCTGAAACTAGGAAACTTAAGCTCATTTTAGCTACTTGAAGCTGAAAGCTAGCTGCACTGCAGTAAGAACAGTGTCTCCAAGCTGTCTGCGGCTTGAAATGAGCTGAAACAAGGAAACTTAAGCTTATTTTAGCTACCTTAAGCTGGAAGTTAGCTCCACAGCAATAAGAACAGTGTCTCCAAGCTGTCTGCGGCTTGAAATGAGCTGAAACAAGAAAGCTTAAGCTCATTTTAGCTACCTTAAGCTGAAAGTTAGCTCCACTGCAATAAGAACAGTGTCTCCAAGCTGTCTGCGACTTGAAATGAGCTGAAACAAGGAAACTTAAGCTCATTTTAGCTACCTCTAGCTGAAAGTTAGCTCCACTGCAATAAAAACAGTGTCTCCAAGCTGTCTGCGGCTTGAAATTAGCTGAAACAAGCTGAAACAAGCTGAATAAGGCTAGAAATATTTTCCCATTTGTCTAGCAGTGGAAGTTAGGGTCCTAAGTACGTAAGATTTTTTTGACAGCAATCAGGTTATTAAAATACCATAGATTGGAGACAACTATAAGATACCCGTCTATGTGTTGATATTTCGGATGACGGCAAGAAGCAAAAGTCTGGACTTTGACTGACTTGCTGTTATCATAACAATTGCAACTGACATTATTGATATTCGGAAACGTTACCACACTAGCAGGTAACTTAAGCTCATTTTAGCTACCTTAAGCTGAAAGTTAGCTCCACTGCAGTAAGAACAGTGTCTCCAATCTGTCTGCGGCTTGAAATGAGCTGAAACTAGGAAACTTAAGCTCATTTTAGCTACTTTAAGCTGAAAGCTAGCTGCACTGCAGTAAGAACAGTGTCTCCAAGCTGTCTGCGGCTTGAAATGAGCTGAAACAAGGAAACTTAAGGGGATGTCGGACCCTAAAAATAGCAAGTTTATTAATTAGTTTTAATGGTTAGGAATTTAATTTATCGAAAAAAGCAGAGCTCCAGGTCTTTCAGTTTGCTTTCAGGATTATTCGTGATTTTTTTACCATTTTTCTATTAATAATAGCAACAACTTTTTTGGGTTGGAAAATGTACCTATTTTTCGAAATTTACGTTACCGACGTTTCGTATTTTTCTGCATAATTCGTGAAAAACGAAATAATCGTGAAAAATCGGAGCTCCAGGATCTCAAAAAAGTTTTGAATAACGATTACAAATTTTTTCAAATTTTTATTTTACTTTTTTCGTTATAATTTTTGGGTTGGAAAGAGTAGATCCCTGTAATTCGGGTCCGACATCCCGTTAAGCTCATTTTAGTTACCTTAAGCTGAAAGTTAGCTCCACTGCAATAAGAACAGTGTCTCCAAGCTGTCTGCGACTTGAAATGAGCTGAAACAAGGAAACTTAAGCTCATTTTAGCTACCTCTAGCTGAAAGTTAGCTCCACTGCAATAAGAACAGTGTCTCCAAGCTGTCTGCGTCTTGAAATGAGCTGTAACAATGAAACTTAAGCTCATTTTAGCTACCTTAAGCTGAAAGTTAGCTCCACTGCAATAAGAACAGTGTCTCCAAGCTGTCTGCGGCTTGAAATGAGCTGTAACAATGAAACTTAAGCTCATTTTAGCTACCTTAAGCTGAAAGTTAGCTCCACTGCAATAAGAACAGTGTCTCTAAGCGGTCTGCGGCTTGAAATGAGCTGAAACAAGGAAACTTAAGCTCATTTTAGCTACCTTAAGCTGAAAGTTAGCTCCACTGCAATAAGAACAGTGTCTCCAAGCTGTCTGCGGCTTGAAATGAGCTGAAACAAGGAAACTTAAGCTCATTTTAGCTACCTCAAGCTGAAAGTTAGCTCCACTGCAATAAGAACAGTGTCTCCAAGCTGTCTGCGGCTTGAAATGAGCTGAAACAAGGAAACTTAAGCTCATTTTAGCTACCTCTAGCTGAAAGTTAGCTCCACTTCAATATGAACAGTGTCTTCAAGCTGACTGCGGCTTGAAATGAGCTGAAACTAGGAAACTTAAGCTCATTTTAGCTACCTTAAGCTGAAAGTTAGCTCCACTGCAATAAGAACAGTGTCTCCAAGCTGACTGCGGCTTGAAATGAGCTGAAACTAGGAAACTGAAGCTCATTTTGGCTACCTTAAGCTGAAAGTTAGCTCCACTGCAATAAGAACAGTGTCTCCAAGCTGTCTGCGGCTTGAAATGAGCTGAAACAAGAAAGCTTAAGCTCATTTTAGCTACCTTAAGCTGAAAGTTAGCTCCACTGCAATAAGAACAGTGTCTCCAAGCTGTCTGCGACTTGAAATGAGCTGAAACAAGGAAACTTAAGCTCATTTTAGCTACCTCTAGCTGAAAGTTAGCTCCACTGCAATAAAAACAGTGTCTCCAAGCTGTCTGCGGCTTGAAATTAGCTGAAACAAGCTGAAACAAGCTGAATAAGGCTAGAAATATTTTCCCATTTGTCTAGCAGTGGAAGTTAGGGTCCTAAGTACGTAAGATTTTTTTGACAGCAATCAGGTTATTAAAATACCATAGATTGGAGACAACTATAAGATACCCGTCTATGTGTTGATATTTCGGATGACGGCAAGAAGCAAAAGTCTGGACTTTGACTGACTTGCTGTTATCATAACAATTGCAACTGACATTATTGATATTCGGAAACGTTACCACACTAGCAGGTAACTTAAGCTCATTTTAGCTACCTTAAGCTGAAAGTTAGCTCCACTGCAGTAAGAACAGTGTCTCCAATCTGTCTGCGGCTTGAAATGAGCTGAAACTAGGAAACTTAAGCTCATTTTAGCTACTTTAAGCTGAAAGCTAGCTGCACTGCAGTAAGAACAGTGTCTCCAAGCTGTCTGCGGCTTGAAATGAGCTAAAACAAGGAAACTTAAGGGGATGTCGGACCCTAAAAATAGCAAGTTTATTAATTAGTTTTAATGGTTAGGAATTTAATTTATCGAAAAAAGCAGAGCTCCAGGTCTTTCAGTTTGCTTTCAGGATTATTCGTGATTTTTTTACCATTTTTCTATTAATAATAGCAACAACTTTTTTGGGTTGGAAAATGTACCTATTTTTCGAAATTTACGTTACCGACGTTTCGTATTTTTCTGCATAATTCGTGAAAAACGAAATAATCGTGAAAAATCGGAGCTCCAGGATCTCAAAAAAGTTTTGAATAACGATTACAAATTTTTTCAAATTTTTATTTTACTTTTTTCGTTATAATTTTTGGGTTGGAAAGAGTAGATCCCTGTAATTCGGGTCCGACATCCCGGTAAGCTCATTTTAGTTACCTTAAGCTGAAAGTTAGCTCCACTGCAATAAGAACAGTGTCTCCAAGCTGTCTGCGACTTGAAATGAGCTGAAACAAGGAAACTTAAGCTCATTTTAGCTACCTCTAGCTGAAAGTTAGCTCCACTGCAATAAGAACAGTGTCTCCAAGCTGTCTGCGTCTTGAAATGAGCTGTAACAATGAAACTTAAGCTCATTTTAGCTACCTTAAGCTGAAAGTTAGCTCCACTGCAATAAGAACAGTGTCTCCAAGCTGTCTGCGGCTTGAAATGAGCTGTAACAATGAAACTTAAGCTCATTTTAGCTACCTTAAGCTGAAAGTTAGCTCCACTGCAATAAGAACAGTGTCTCTAAGCTGTCTGCGGCTTGAAATGAGCTGAAACAAGGAAACTTAAGCTCATTTTAGCTACCTTAAGCTGAAAGTTAGCTCCACTGCAATAAGAACAGTGTCTCCAAGCTGTCTGCGGCTTGAAATGAGCTGAAACAAGGAAACTTAAGCTCATTTTAGCTACCTCAAGCTGAAAGTTAGCTCCACTGCAATAAGAACAGTGTCTCCAAGCTGTCTGCGGCTTGAAATGAGCTGAAACAAGGAAACTTAAGCTCATTTTAGCTACCTCTAGCTGAAAGTTAGCTCCACTGCAATAAGAACAGTGTCTCCAAGCTGTCTGCGGCTTGAAATGAGCTGTAACAATGAAACTTAAGCTCATTTTAGCTACCTTAAGCTGAAAGTTAGCTCCACTGCAATAAGAACAGTGTCTCTAAGCTGTCTGCGGCTTGAAATGAGCTGAAACAAGGAAACTTAAGCTCATTTTAGCTACCTTAAGCTGAAAGTTAGCTCCACTGCAATAAGAACAGTGTCTCCAAGCTGTCTGCGGCTTGAAATGAGCTGAAACAAGGAAACTTAAGCTCATTTTAGCTACCTCAAGCTGAAAGTTAGCTCCACTGCAATAAGACAGTGTCTCCAAGCTGTCTGCGGCTTGAAATGAGCTGAAACAAGGAAACTTAAGCTCATTTTAGCTACCTCTAGCTGAAAGTTAGCTCCACTTCAATATGAACAGTGTCTTCAAGCTGACTGCGGCTTGAAATGAGCTGAAACTAGGAAACTTAAGCTCATTTTAGCTACCTTAAGCTGAAAGTTAGCTCCACTGCAATAAGAACAGTGTCTCCAAGCTGACTGCGGCTTGAACTGAGCTGAAACTAGGAAACTGAAGCTCATTTTGGCTACCTTAAGCTGAAAGTTAGCTCCACTGCAATAAGAACAGTGTCTCCAAGCTGTCTGCGGCTTGAAATGAGCTGAAACAAGAAAGCTTAAGCTCATTTTAGCTACCTTAAGCTGAAAGTTAGCTCCACTGCAATAAGAACAGTGTCTCCAAGCTGTCTGCGGCTTGAAATGAGCTGAAACAAGGAAACTTAAGCTCATTTTAGCTACCTCTAGCTGAAAGTTAGCTCCACTGCAATAAGAACAGTGTCTCCAAGCTGTCTGCGGCTTGAAATGAGCTGAAACAAGAAAGCTTAAGCTCATTTTAGCTACCTTAAGCTGAAAGTTAGCTCCACTGCAATAAGAACAGTGTCTCCAAGCTGTCTGCGACTTGAAATGAGCTGAAACAAGGAAACTTAAGCTCATTTTAGCTACCTCTAGCTGAAAGTTAGCTCCACTGCAATAAAAACAGTGTCTCCAAGCTGTCTGCGGCTTGAAATTAGCTGAAACAAGCTGAAACAAGCTGAATAAGGCTAGAAATATTTTCCCATTTGTCTAGCAGTGGAAGTTAGGGTCCTAAGTACGTAAGATTTTTTTGACAGCAATTAGGTTATTAAAATACCATAGATTGGAGACAACTATAAGATACCCGTCTATGTGTTGATATTTCGGATGACGGCAAGAAGCAAAAGTCTGGACTTTGACTGACTTGCTGTTATCATAACAATTGCAACTGACATTATTGATATTCGGAAACGTTACCACACTAGCAGGTAACTTAAGCTCATTTTAGCTACCTTAAGCTGAAAGTTAGCTCCACTGCAGTAAGAACAGTGTCTCCAATCTGTCTGCGGCTTGAAATGAGCTGAAACTAGGAAACTTAAGCTCATTTTAGCTACTTTAAGCTGAAAGCTAGCTGCACTGCAGTAAGAACAGTGTCTCCAAGCTGTCTGCGGCTTGAAATGAGCTAAAACAAGGAAACTTAAGGGGATGTCGGACCCTAAAAATAGCAAGTTTATTAATTAGTTTTAATGGTTAGGAATTTAATTTATCGAAAAAAGCAGAGCTCCAGGTCTTTCAGTTTGCTTTCAGGATTATTCGTGATTTTTTTACCATTTTTCTATTAATAATAGCAACAACTTTTTTGGGTTGGAAAATGTACCTATTTTTCGAAATTTACGTTACCGACGTTTCGTATTTTTCTGCATAATTCGTGAAAAACGAAATAATCGTGAAAAATCGGAGCTCCAGGATCTCAAAAAAGTTTTGAATAACGATTACAAATTTTTTCAAATTTTTATTTTACTTTTTTCGTTATAATTTTTGGGTTGGAAAGAGTAGATCCCTGTAATTCGGGTCCGACATCCCGTTAAGCTCATTTTAGTTACCTTAAGCTGAAAGTTAGCTCCACTGCAATAAGAACAGTGTCTCCAAGCTGTCTGCGACTTGAAATGAGCTGAAACAAGGAAACTTAAGCTCATTTTAGCTACCTCTAGCTGAAAGTTAGCTCCACTGCAATAAGAACAGTGTCTCCAAGCTGTCTGCGTCTTGAAATGAGCTGTAACAATGAAACTTAAGCTCATTTTAGCTACCTTAAGCTGAAAGTTAGCTCCACTGCAATAAGAACAGTGTCTCCAAGCTGTCTGCGGCGCGGCTTGAAATGAGCTGTAACAATGAAACTTAAGCTCATTTTAGCTACCTTAAGCTGAAAGTTAGCTCCACTGCAATAAGAACAGTGTCTCTAAGCTGTCTGCGGCTTGAAATGAGCTGAAACAAGGAAACTTAAGCTCATTTTAGCTACCTTAAGCTGAAAGTTAGCTCCACTGCAATAAGAACAGTGTCTCCAAGCTGTCTGCGGCTTGAAATGAGCTGAAACAAGGAAACTTAAGCTCATTTTAGCTACCTCAAGCTGAAAGTTAGCTCCACTGCAATAAGAACAGTGTCTCCAAGCTGTCTGCGGCTTGAAATGAGCTGAAACAAGGAAACTTAAGCTCATTTTAGCTACCTCTAGCTGAAAGTTAGCTCCACTGCAATAAGAACAGTGTCTCCAAGCTGACTGCGGCTTGAAATGAGCTGAAACTAGGAAACTTAAGCTCATTTTAGCTACCTCTAGCTGAAAGTTAGCTCCACTGCAATAAGAACAGTGTCTCCAAGCTGTCTGCGACTTGAAATGAGCTGAAACAAGGAAACTTAAGCTCATTTTAGCTACCTCTAGCTGAAAGTTAGCTCCACTGCAATAAGAACAGTGTCTCCAAGCTGTCTGCGTCTTGAAATGAGCTGTAACAATGAAACTTAAGCTCATTTTAGCTACCTTAAGCTGAAAGTTAGCTCCACTGCAATAAGAACAGTGTCTCCAAGCTGTCTGCGGCTTGAAATGAGCTGTAACAATGAAACTTAAGCTCATTTTAGCTACCTTAAGCTGAAAGTTAGCTCCACTGCAATAAGAACAGTGTCTCTAAGCTGTCTGCGGCTTGAAATGAGCTGAAACAAGGAAACTTAAGCTCATTTTAGCTACCTTAAGCTGAAAGTTAGCTCCACTGCAATAAGAACAGTGTCTCCAAGCTGTCTGCGGCTTGAAATGAGCTGAAACAAGGAAACTTAAGCTCATTTTAGCTACCTCTAGCTGAAAGTTAGCTCCACTTCAATATGAACAGTGTCTTCAAGCTGACTGCGGCTTGAAATGAGCTGAAACTAGGAAACTTAAGCTCATTTTAGCTACCTTAAGCTGAAAGTTAGCTCCACTGCAATAAGAACAGTGTCTCCAAGCTGACTGCGGCTTGAACTGAGCTGAAACTAGGAAACTGAAGCTCATTTTGGCTACCTTAAGCTGAAAGTTAGCTCCACTGCAATAAGAACAGTGTCTCCAAGCTGTCCTGCGGCTTGAAATGAGCTGAAACAAGAAAGCTTAAGCTCATTTTAGCTACCTTAAGCTAAAAGTTAGCTCCACTGCAATAAGAACAGTGTCTCCAAGCTGTCTGCGCTGTGAAATGGAGCTGAAAAACTAGAAACGTAAAGCTCAATTTTGGCTACCCTTAGCAATAAGAACAGTGTCTCCAAGCTGACTGCGGCTTGAACTGAGCTGAAACTAGGAAACTGAAGCTCATTTTGGCTACCTTAAGCTGAAAGTTAGCTCCACTGCAATAAGAACAGTGTCTCCAAGCTGTCTGCGGCTTGAAATGAGCTGAAACAAGAAAGCTTAAGCTCATTTTAGCTACCTTAAGCTAAAAGTTAGCTCCACTGCAATAAAACAGTGTCTCCAAGCTGTCTGCGGCTTGAAATGAGCTGAAACTAGGAAACTTAAGCTCATTTTGGCTACCTTAAGCTGAAAGTTAGCTCCACTGCAATAAGAACAGTGTCTCCAAGCTGACTGCGGCTTGAACTGAGCTGAAACTAGGAAACTGAAGCTCATTTTGGCTACCTTAAGCTGAAAGTTAGCTCCACTGCAATAAGAACAGTGTCTCCAAGCTGTCTGCGGCTTGAAATGAGCTGAAACAAGAAAGCTTAAGCTCATTTTAGCTACCTTAAGCTGAAAGTTAGCTCCACTGCAATAAGAACAGTGTCTCCAAGCTGTCTGCGGCTTGAAATGAGCTGAAACAAGGAAACTTAAGCTCATTTTAGCTACCTCTAGCTGAAAGTTAGCTCCACTGCAATAAGAACAGTGTCTCCAAGCTGTCTGCGGCTTGAAATGAGCTGAAACAAGAAAGCTTAAGCTCATTTTAGCTACCTTAAGCTGAAAGTTAGCTCCACTGCAATAAGAACAGTGTCTCCAAGCTGTCTGCGACTTGAAATGAGCTGAAACAAGGAAACTTAAGCTCATTTTAGCTACCTCTAGCTGAAAGTTAGCTCCACTGCAATAAAAACAGTGTCTCCAAGCTGTCTGCGGCTTGAAATTAGCTGAAACAAGCTGAAACAAGCTGAATAAGGCTAGAAATATTTTCCCATTTGTCTAGCAGTGGAAGTTAGGGTCCTAAGTACGTAAGATTTTTTTGACAGCAATTAGGTTATTAAAATACCATAGATTGGAGACAACTATAAGATACCCGTCTATGTGTTGATATTTCGGATGACGGCAAGAAGCAAAAGTCTGGACTTTGACTGACTTGCTGTTATCATAACAATTGCAACTGACATTATTGATATTCGGAAACGTTACCACACTAGCAGGTAACTTAAGCTCATTTTAGCTACCTTAAGCTGAAAGTTAGCTCCACTGCAGTAAGAACAGTGTCTCCAATCTGTCTGCGGCTTGAAATGAGCTGAAACTAGGAAACTTAAGCTCATTTTAGCTACTTTAAGCTGAAAGCTAGCTGCACTGCAGTAAGAACAGTGTCTCCAAGCTGTCTGCGGCTTGAAATGAGCTAAAACAAGGAAACTTAAGGGGATGTCGGACCCTAAAAATAGCAAGTTTATTAATTAGTTTTAATGGTTAGGAATTTAATTTATCGAAAAAAGCAGAGCTCCAGGTCTTTCAGTTTGCTTTCAGGATTATTCGTGATTTTTTTACCATTTTTCTATTAATAATAGCAACAACTTTTTTGGGTTGGAAAATGTACCTATTTTTCGAAATTTACGTTACCGACGTTTCGTATTTTTCTGCATAATTCGTGAAAAACGAAATAATCGTGAAAAATCGGAGCTCCAGGATCTCAAAAAAGTTTTGAATAACGATTACAAATTTTTTCAAATTTTTATTTTACTTTTTTCGTTATAATTTTTGGGTTGGAAAGAGTAGATCCCTGTAATTCGGGTCCGACATCCCGTTAAGCTCATTTTAGTTACCTTAAGCTGAAAGTTAGCTCCACTGCAATAAGAACAGTGTCTCCAAGCTGTCTGCGACTTGAAATGAGCTGAAACAAGGAAACTTAAGCTCATTTTAGCTACCTCTAGCTGAAAGTTAGCTCCACTGCAATAAGAACAGTGTCTCCAAGCTGTCTGCGTCTTGAAATGAGCTGTAACAATGAAACTTAAGCTCATTTTAGCTACCTTAAGCTGAAAGTTAGCTCCACTGCAATAAGAACAGTGTCTCCAAGCTGTCTGCGGCTTGAAATGAGCTGTAACAATGAAACTTAAGCTCATTTTAGCTACCTTAAGCTGAAAGTTAGCTCCACTGCAATAAGAACAGTGTCTCTAAGCTGTCTGCGGCTTGAAATGAGCTGAAACAAGGAAACTTAAGCTCATTTTAGCTACCTTAAGCTGAAAGTTAGCTCCACTGCAATAAGAACAGTGTCTCCAAGCTGTCTGCGGCTTGAAATGAGCTGAAACAAGGAAACTTAAGCTCATTTTAGCTACCTCAAGCTGAAAGTTAGCTCCACTGCAATAAGAACAGTGTCTCCAAGCTGTCTGCGGCTTGAAATGAGCTGAAACAAGGAAACTTAAGCTCATTTTAGCTACCTCTAGCTGAAAGTTAGCTCCACTGCAATAAGAACAGTGTCTCCAAGCTGACTGCGGCTTGAAATGAGCTGAAACTAGGAAACTGAAGCTCATTTTGGCTACCTTAAGCTGAAAGTTAGCTCCACTGCAATAAGAACAGTGTCTCCAAGCTGTCTGCGGCTTGAAATGAGCTGAAACAAGAAAGCTTAAGCTCATTTTAGCTACCTTAAGCTGAAAGTTAGCTCCACTGCAATAAGAACAGTGTCTCCAAGCTGTCTGCGACTTGAAATGAGCTGAAACAAGGAAACTTAAGCTCATTTTAGCTACCTCTAGCTGAAAGTTAGCTCCACTGCAATAAAAACAGTGTCTCCAAGCTGTCTGCGGCTTGAAATTAGCTGAAACAAGCTGAAACAAGCTGAATAAGGCTAGAAATATTTTCCCATTTGTCTAGCAGTGGAAGTTAGGGTCCTAAGTACGTAAGATTTTTTTGACAGCAATCAGGTTATTAAAATACCATAGATTGGAGACAACTATAAGATACCCGTCTATGTGTTGATATTTCGGATGACGGCAAGAAGCAAAAGTCTGGACTTTGACTGACTTGCTGTTATCATAACAATTGCAACTGACATTATTGATATTCGGAAACGTTACCACACTAGCAGGTAACTTAAGCTCATTTTAGCTACCTTAAGCTGAAAGTTAGCTCCACTGCAGTAAGAACAGTGTCTCCAATCTGTCTGCGGCTTGAAATGAGCTGAAACTAGGAAACTTAAGCTCATTTTAGCTACTTTAAGCTGAAAGCTAGCTGCACTGCAGTAAGAACAGTGTCTCCAAGCTGTCTGCGGCTTGAAATGAGTTGAAACAAGGAAACTTAAGCTTATTTTAGCTACCTTAAGCTGGAAGTTAGCTCCACAGCAATAAGAACAGTGTCTCCAAGCTATCTGCGGCTTGAAATGAGCTGAAACAATCAAACTTAAGCTCATTTTAGCTACCTTAAGCTGAAAGTTAGCTCCACTGCAATAAAAACAGTGTCTCCAAGCTGTCTGCGGCTTGAAATGAGCTGAAACAAGCTGAAACAAGCTGAATAAGGCTAGAAATATTTTCCCATTTGTCTAGCAGTGGAAGTTAGGGTCCTAAGTACGTAAGATTTTTTTGACAGCAATCAGGTTATTAAAATACCATAGATTGGAGACAACTATAAGATACCCGTCTATGTGTTGATATTTCGGATGACGGCAAGAAGCAAAAGTCTGGACTTTGACTGACTTGCTGTTATCATAACAATTGCAACTGACATTATTGATATTCGGAAACGTTACCACACTAGCAGGTAACTTAAGCTCATTTTAGCTACCTTAAGCTGAAAGTTAGCTCCACTGCAGTAAGAACAGTGTCTCCAATCTGTCTGCGGCTTGAAATGAGCTGAAACTAGGAAACTTAAGCTCATTTTGGCTACCTTAAGCTGAAAGTTAGCTCCACTGCAATAAGAACAGTGTCCTCCAAGCTGTCTGCGGCTTGAAATGAGCTGAAACAAGAAAACTTAAGCTCATTTTAGCTACCTCTAGCTGAAAGTTAGCTCCACTGCAATAAAAACAGTGTCTCCAAGCTGTCTGCGGCTTGAAATTAGCTGAAACAAGCTGAATAAGGCTAGAAATATTTTCCCATTTGTCTAGCAGTGGAAGTTAGGGTCCTAAGTACGTAAGATTTTTTTGACAGCAATCAGGTTATTAAAATACCATAGATTGGAGACAACTATAAGATACCCGTCTATGTGTTGATATTTCGGATGACGGCAAGAAGCAAAAGTCTGGACTTTGACTGACTTGCTGTTATCATACAATTGCAACTGACATTATTGATATTCGGAAACGTTACCACACTAGCAGGTAACTTAAGCTCATTTTAGCTACCTTAAGCTGAAAGTTAGCTCCACTGCAGTAAGAACAGTGTCTCCAATCTGTCTGCGGCTTGAAATGAGCTGAAACTAGGAAACTTAAGCTCATTTTGGCTACCTTAAGCTGAAAGTTAGCTCCACTGCAATAAGAACAGGTGTCTCCAAGCTGTCTGCGGCTTGAAATGAGCTGAACAAGAAAACTTAAGCTCATTTTAGCTACCTTAAGCAAAAAAGTTAGCTCACACTGCAATAAGAACAGTGTCTCCAAGCTGTCTGCGGCTTGAAATGAGCTGAAACAAGCTGAAACAAGCTGAATAAGGCTAGAAATATTTTCCCATTTGTCTAGCAGTGGAAGTTAGGGTCCTAAGTACGTAAGATTTTTTTGACAGCAATCAGGTTATTAAAATACCATAGATTGGAGACAACTATAAGATACCCGTCTATGTGTTGATATTTCGGATGACGGCAAGAAGCAAAAGTCTGGACTTTGACTGACTTGCTGTTATCATAACAATTGCAACTGACATTATTGATATTCGGAAACGTTACCACACTAGCAGGTAACTTAAGCTCATTTTAGCTACCTTAAGCTGAAAGTTAGCTCCACTGCAGTAAGAACAGTGTCTCCAATCTGTCTGCGGCTTGAAATGAGCTGAAACTAGGAAACTTAAGCTCATTTTGGCTACCTTAAGCTGAAAGTTAGCTCCACTGCAATAAGAACAGTGTCTCCAAGCTGTCTGCGGCTTGAAATGAGCTGAAACAAGAAAACTTAAGCTCATTTTAGCTACCTCTAGCTGAAAGTTAGCTCCACTGCAATAAAAACAGTGTCTCCAAGCTGTCTGCGGCTTGAAATTAGCTGAAACAAGCTGAATAAGGCTAGAAATATTTTCCCATTTGTCTAGCAGTGGAAGTTAGGGTCCTAAGTACGTAAGATTTTTTTTGACAGCAATCAGGTTATTAAAATACCATAGATTGGAGACAACTATAAGATACCCGTCTATGTGTTGATATTTCGGATGACGGCAAGAAGCAAAAGTCTGGACTTTGACTGACTTGCTGTTATCATAACAATGCAACTGACATTATTGATATTCGGAAACGTTACCACACTAGCAGGTAACTTAAGCTCATTTTAGCTACCTTAAGCTGAAAGTTAGCTCCACTGCAGTAAGAACAGTGTCTCCAATCTGTCTGCGGCTTGAAATGAGCTGAAACTAGGAAACTTAAGCTCATTTTGGCTACCTTAAGCTGAAAGTTAGCTCCACTGCAATAAGAACAGTGTCTCCAAGCTGTCTGCGGCTTGAAATGAGCTGAAACAAGAAAACTTAAGCTCATTTTAGCTACCTTAAGCAAAAAGTTAGCTCCACTGCAATAAGAACAGTGTCTCCAAGCTGACTGCGGCTTGAAATGAGCTGAAACAAGGAAACTTAAGCTCATTTTAGCTACCTCAAGCTGAAAGTTAGCTCCACTTCAATATGAACAGTGTCTCCAAGCTGACTGCGGCATGTAATGAGCTGAAACTAGGAAACTTAATCTCATTTTAGCTACCTTAAGCTGAAAGTTAGCTCCACTGCAATAAGAACAGTGTCTCCAAGCTGTCTGCGGCTTGAAATGAGCTGAAACAAGCTGAAACAAGCTGAATAAGACTAAAAATATTTTCCCATTTGTCTAGCAGTGGAAGTTAGGATCCTAAGAACGTAAGAATTTTTTGACAGCAATCAGGTTATTATAATACCATAGTTTAGAGATAACTATAAGATACCCGACTATGTGTTGATATTTCGGATGACGGCAAGAAGCAAAAGTCTGGACTTTGACTGACTTGCTGTTATCATAACAATTGCAACTGACATTATTGAATTTCGGAAACGTTACCACACTAGCAGGAAACTTAAGCTCATTTTAGCTACCTCAAGCTGAAAGTTAGCTCCACTGCAATAAGAACAGTGTCTCCAAGCTGTCTGCGACTTGAAATGAGCTGAAACAAGGAAACTTAAGCTCATTTTAGCTACCTCAAGCTGAAAGTTAGCTCCACTGCAATAAGAACAGTGTCTCCAAGCTGTCTGCGGCTTGAAATGAGCTGTAACAATGAAACTTAAGCTCATTTTAGCTACCTTAAGCTGAAAGTTAGCTCCACTGCAATAAGAACTGTGTCTCCAAGCTGTCTGCGGCTTGAAATGAGCTGTAACAATGAAACTTAAGCTCATTTTAGCTACCTTAAGCTAAAAGTTAGCTCCACTGCAATAAGAACAGTGTCTCCAAGCTGTCTGCGGCTTGAAATGAGCTGAAACAAGGAAACTTAAGCTCATTTGAGCTACCTCTAGCTGAAAGTTAGCTCCACTTCAATATGAACAGTGTCTTCAAGCTGACTGCGGCTTGAAATGACCTGAAACTAGGAAACTTAAGCTCATTTTAGCTACCTTAAGCTAAAAGTTAGCTCCACTGCAATAAGAACAGTGTCTCCAAGCTGTCTGCGGCTTGAAATGAGCTGAAACAAGGAAACTTAAGCTCATTTTAGCTACCTCTAGCTGAAAGTTAGCTCCACTTCAATATGAACAGTGTCTTCAAGCTGACTGCGGCTTGAAATGACCTGAAACTAGGAAACTTAAGCTCATTTTAGCTACCTTAAGCTGAAAGTTAGCTCCACTGCAATAAGAACAGTGTCTCCAAGCTGTCTGCGGCTTGAAATGAGCTGAAACAAGGAAACTTAAGCTCATTTTAGCTACCTTAAGCTGAAAGTTAGCTCCACTGCAATAAGAACAGTGTCTCCAAGCTGACTGCGGCTTGAAATGAGCTGAAACTAGGAAACTGAAGCTCATTTTGGCTACCTTAAGCTGAAAGTTAGCTCCACTGCAATAAGAACAGTGTCTCCAAGCTGTCTGCGGCTTGAAATGAGCTGAAACAAGAAAGCTTAAGCTCATTTTAGCTACCTTAAGCTGAAAGTTAGCTCCACTGCAATAAGAACAGTGTCTCCAAGCTGTCTGCGACTTGAAATGAGCTGAAACAAGGAAACTTAAGCTCATTTTAGCTACCTCTAGCTGAAAGTTAGCTCCACTGCAATAAAAACAGTGTCTCCAAGCTGTCTGCGGCTTGAAATTAGCTGAAACAAGCTGAAACAAGCTGAATAAGGCTAGAAATATTTTCCCATTTGTCTAGCAGTGGAAGTTAGGGTCCTAAGTACGTAAGATTTTTTTGACAGCAATCAGGTTATTAAAATACAATAGATTGGAGACAACTATAAGATACCCGTCTATGTGTTGATATTTCGGATGACGGCAAGAAGCAAAAGTCTGGACTTTGACTGACTTGCTGTTATCATAACAATTGCAACTGACATTATTGATATTCGGAAACGTTACCACACTAGCAGGTAACTTAAGCTCATTTTAGCTACCTTAAGCTGAAAGTTAGCTCCACTGCAGTAAGAACAGTGTCTCCAATCTGTCTGCGGCTTGAAATGAGCTGAAACTAGGAAACTTAAGCTCATTTTAGCTACTTTAAGCTGAAAGCTAGCTGCACTGCAGTAAGAACAGTGTCTCCAAGCTGTCTGCGGCTTGAAATGAGCTGAAACAAGGAAACTTAAGCTTATTTTAGCTACCTTAAGCTGGAAGTTAGCTCCACAGCAATAAGAACAGTGTCTCCAAGCTGTCTGCGGCTTGAAATGAGCTGAAACAAGAAAGCTTAAGCTCATTTTAGCTACCTTAAGCTGAAAGTTAGCTCCACTGCAATAAGAACAGTGTCTCCAAGCTGTCTGCGACTTGAAATGAGCTGAAACAAGGAAACTTAAGCTCATTTTAGCTACCTCTAGCTGAAAGTTAGCTCCACTGCAATAAAAACAGTGTCTCCAAGCTGTCTGCGGCTTGAAATTAGCTGAAACAAGCTGAAACAAGCTGAATAAGGCTAGAAATATTTTCCCATTTGTCTAGCAGTGGAAGTTAGGGTCCTAAGTACGTAAGATTTTTTTGACAGCAATCAGGTTATTAAAATACCATAGATTGGAGACAACTATAAGATACCCGTCTATGTGTTGATATTTCGGATGACGGCAAGAAGCAAAAGTCTGGACTTTGACTGACTTGCTGTTATCATAACAATTGCAACTGACATTATTGATATTCGGAAACGTTACCACACTAGCAGGTAACTTAAGCTCATTTTAGCTACCTTAAGCTGAAAGTTAGCTCCACTGCAGTAAGAACAGTGTCTCCAATCTGTCTGCGGCTTGAAATGAGCTGAAACTAGGAAACTTAAGCTCATTTTGGCTACCTTAAGCTGAAAGTTAGCTCCACTGCAATAAGAACAGTGTCTCCAAGCTGTCTGCGGCTTGAAATGAGCTGAAACAAGAAAACTTAAGCTCATTTTAGCTACCTCTAGCTGAAAGTTAGCTCCACTGCAATAAAAACAGTGTCTCCAAGCTGTCTGCGGCTTGAAATTAGCTGAAACAAGCTGAATAAGGCTAGAAATATTTTCCCATTTGTCTAGCAGTGGAAGTTAGGGTCCTAAGTACGTAAGATTTTTTTGACAGCAATCAGGTTATTAAAATACCATAGATTGGAGACAACTATAAGATACCCGTCTATGTGTTGATATTTCGGATGACGGCAAGAAGCAAAAGTCTGGACTTTGACTGACTTGCTGTTATCATAACAATTGCAACTGACATTATTGATATTCGGAAACGTTACCACACTAGCAGGTAACTTAAGCTCATTTTAGCTACCTTAAGCTGAAAGTTAGCTCCACTGCAGTAAGAACAGTGTCTCCAATCTGTCTGCGGCTTGAAATGAGCTGAAACTAGGAAACTTAAGCTCATTTTGGCTACCTTAAGCTGAAAGTTAGCTCCACTGCAATAAGAACAGTGTCTCCAAGCTGTCTGCGGCTTGAAATGAGCTGAAACAAGAAAACTTAAGCTCATTTTAGCTACCTTAAGCAAAAAGTTAGCTCCACTGCAATAAGAACAGTGTCTCCAAGCTGACTGCGGCTTGAAATGAGCTGAAACAAGGAAACTTAAGCTCATTTTAGCTACCTCAAGCTGAAAGTTAGCTCCACTTCAATATGAACAGTGTCTCCAAGCTGACTGCGGCATGTAATGAGCTGAAACTAGGAAACTTAATCTCATTTTAGCTACCTTAAGCTGAAAGTTAGCTCCACTGCAATAAGAACAGTGTCTCCAAGCTGTCTGCGGCTTGAAATGAGCTGAAACAAGCTGA
The DNA here is from genome assembly GCA_026168455.1 of Theocolax elegans. Lineage (NCBI taxonomy): Eukaryota > Metazoa > Arthropoda > Insecta > Hymenoptera > Cerocephalidae > Theocolax > Theocolax elegans. The sequence continues at coordinate 9,381 of JANSJX010000059.1, read as the reverse complement.
AACAAGCTGAATAAGACTAAAAATATTTTCCCATTTGTCTAGCAGTGGAAGTTAGGATCCTAAGAACGTAAGAATTTTTTGACAGCAATCAGGTTATTATAATACCATAGTTTAGAGATAACTATAAGATACCCGACTATGTGTTGATATTTCGGATGACGGCAAGAAGCAAAAGTCTGGACTTTGACTGACTTGCTGTTATCATAACAATTGCAACTGACATTATTGAATTTCGGAAACGTTACCACACTAGCAGGAAACTTAAGCTCATTTTAGCTACCTCAAGCTGAAAGTTAGCTCCACTGCAATAAGAACAGTGTCTCCAAGCTGTCTGCGACTTGAAATGAGCTGAAACAAGGAAACTTAAGCTCATTTTAGCTACCTCAAGCTGAAAGTTAGCTCCACTGCAATAAGAACAGTGTCTCCAAGCTGTCTGCGGCTTGAAATGAGCTGTAACAATGAAACTTAAGCTCATTTTAGCTACCTTAAGCTGAAAGTTAGCTCCACTGCAATAAGAACTGTGTCTCCAAGCTGTCTGCGGCTTGAAATGAGCTGTAACAATGAAACTTAAGCTCATTTTAGCTACCTTAAGCTAAAAGTTAGCTCCACTGCAATAAGAACAGTGTCTCCAAGCTGTCTGCGGCTTGAAATGAGCTGAAACAAGGAAACTTAAGCTCATTTTAGCTACCTCTAGCTGAAAGTTAGCTCCACTTCAATATGAACAGTGTCTCAAGCTGACTGCGGCTTGAAATGACTGAAACAAGAAAGCTTAAGCTCATTTTAGCTACCTTAAGCTGAAAGTTAGCTCCACTGCAATAAGAACAGTGTCTCCAAGCTGTCTGCGACTTGAAATGAGCTGAAACAAGGAACTTAAGCTCATTTTAGCTACCTCTAGCTGAAAGTTAGCTCCACTGCAATAAAAACAGTGTCTCCAAGCTGCCTGCGGCTTGAAATTAGCTGAAACAAGCTGAAACAAGCTGAATAAGGCTAGAAATATTTTCCCATTTGTCTAGCAGTGGAAGTTAGGGTCCTAAGTACGTAAGATTTTTTTGACAGCAATCAGGTTATTAAAATACAATAGATTGGAGACAACTATAAGATACCCGTCTATGTGTTGATATTTCGGATGACGGCAAGAAGCAAAAGTCTGGACTTTGACTGACTTGCTGTTATCATAACAATTGCAACTGACATTATTGATATTCGGAAACGTTACCACACTAGCAGGTAACTTAAGCTCATTTTAGCTACCTTAAGCTGAAAGTTAGCTCCACTGCAGTAAGAACAGTGTCTCCAATCTGTCTGCGGCTTGAAATGAGCTGAAACTAGGAAACTTAAGCTCATTTTAGCTACTTTAAGCTGAAAGCTAGCTGCACTGCAGTAAGAACAGTGTCTCCAAGCTGTCTGCGGCTTGAAATGAGCTAAAACAAGGAAACTTAAGGGGATGTCGGACCCTAAAAATAGCAAGTTTATTAATTAGTTTTAATGGTTAGGAATTTAATTTATCGAAAAAAGCAGAGCTCCAGGTCTTTCAGTTTGCTTTCAGGATTATTCGTGATTTTTTTACCATTTTTCTATTAATAATAGCAACAACTTTTTTGGGTTGGAAAATGTACCTATTTTTCGAAATTTACGTTACCGACGTTTCGTATTTTTCTGCATAATTCGTGAAAAACGAAATAATCGTGAAAAATCGGAGCTCCAGGATCTCAAAAAAGTTTTGAATAACGATTACAAATTTTTTCAAATTTTATTTACTTTTTTCGTTATAATTTTTGGGTTGGAAAGAGTAGATCCCTGTAATTCGGGTCCGACATCCCGTTAAGCTCATTTTAGTTACCTTAAGCTGAAAGTTAGCTCCACTGCAATAAGAACAGTGTCTCCAAGCTGTCTGCGACTTGAAATGAGCTGAAACAAGGAAACTTAAGCTCATTTTAGCTACCTCTAGCTGAAAGTTAGCTCCACTGCAATAAGAACAGTGTCTCCAAGCTGTCTCCACTGCAATAAGAACATGTCTCCAAGCTGTCTGCGTCTTGAAATGAGCTGTAACAATGAAACTTAAGCTCATTTTAGCTACCTTAAGCTGAAAGTTAGCTCCACTGCAATAAGAACAGTGTCTCCAAGCTGTCTGCGGCTTGAAATGAGCTGTAACAATGAAACTTAAGCTCATTTTAGCTACCTTAAGCTGAAAGTTAGCTCCACTGCAATAAGACAGTGTCTCTAAGCTGTCTGCGGCTTGAAATGAGCTGAAACAAGGAAACTTAAGCTCATTTTAGCTACCTTAAGCTGAAAGTTAGCTCCACTGCAATAAGAACAGTGTCTCCAAGCTGGTCTGCGGCTTGAAATGAGCTGAAACAAGGAAACTTAAGCTCATTTTAGCTACCTCAAGCTGAAAGTTAGCTCCACTGCAATAAGAACAGTGTCTCCAAGCTGTCTGCGGCTTGAAATGAGCTGAAACAAGGAAACTTAAGCTCATTTTAGCTACCTCTAGCTGAAAGTTAGCTCCACTGCAATAAGAACAGTGTCTTCAAGCTGACTGCGGCTTGAAATGAGCTGAAACTAGGAAACTGAAGCTCATTTTGGCTACCTTAAGCTGAAAGTTAGCTCCACTGCAATAAGAACAGTGTCTCCAAGCTGTCTGCGGCTTGAAATGAGCTGAAACAAGAAAGCTTAAGCTCATTTTAGCTACCTTAAGCTGAAAGTTAGCTCCACTGCAATAAGAACAGTGTCTCCAAGCTGTCTGCGACTTGAAATGAGCTGAAACAAGGAAACTTAAGCTCATTTTAGCTACCTCTAGCTGAAAGTTAGCTCCACTGCAATAAAAACAGTGTCTCCAAGCTGTCTGCGGCTTGAAATTAGCTGAAACAGCTGAAACAAGCTGAATAAGGCTAGAAATATTTTCCCATTGTCTAGCAGTGGAAGTTAGGGTCCTAAGTACGTAAGATTTTTTTGACAGCAATCAGGTTATTAAATACCATAGATTGGAGACAACTATAAGATACCCGTCTATGTGTTGATATTTCGGATGACGGCAAGAAGCAAAAGTCTGGACTTTGACTGACTTGCTGTTATCATAACAATTGCAACTGACATTATTGATTATCGGAAACGTTACCACACTAGCAGGTAACTTAGCTCATTTTAGCTACCTTAAGCTGAAAGTTAGCTCCACTGCAGTAAGAACAGTGTCTCCAATCTGTCTGCGGCTTGAAATGAGCTGAAACTAGGAAACTTAAGCTCATTTTAGCTACTTTAAGCTGAAAGCTAGCGCCTGCGTTAAGAACAGTGTCTCACTGCAATAAAAACAGTGTCTCCAAGCTGTCTGCGGCTTGAAATGAGCTGAAAAACAAGCTGAAACAAGCTGAATAAGGCTAGAAATATTTTCCCATTTGTCTAGCAGTGGAAGTTTAGGGTCCTAAGTACGTAAGATTTTTTTGACAGCAATCAGTTATTAAAATACCATAGATTGGAGACAACTATAAATACCCGTCTATGTGGTTGATATTTTCGGATGACTGCAAGAAGCAAAAGTCGGGACTTTGACTGACTTGCTGTTATCATACAATTGCAACTGACATTATTGATATTCGGGAAACGTTACCACACTAGCAGGTAACTTAAGCTCATTTTAGCTACCTTAAGCTGAAGTTAGCTCCACTGCAGTAAGAACAGGTGTCCTCCAATCTGTCTGCGGCTTGAAATGAGCTGAAACTAGGAACTTAAGCTCATTTTGGCTACCTTAAGCTGAAAGTTAGCTCCACTGCAATAAGAACAGTGTCTCCAGCTGTCTGCGGCTTGAAATGGCTGAAACAAGAAAACTTAAGCTCATTTTAGCTACCTTAGCTGAAGTAGCTCCACTGCAATAAAACAGTGTCTCCAAGCTGTCTGCGGCTTGAAATTAGCTGAAACAAGCTGAATAAGGCTAGAAATATTTTCCCATTTGTCTAGCAGTGGAAGTTAGGGTCCTAAGTACGTAAGATTTTTTTGACAGCAATCAGGTTATTAAAATACCATAGATTGGAGACAACTATAAGATACCCGTCTATGTGTTGATATTTCGGATGACGGCAAGAAGCAAAAGTCTGGACTTTGACTGACTTGCTGTTATCATAACAATTGCAACTGACATTATTGATATTCGGAAACGTTACCACACTAGCAGGTAACTTAAGCTCATTTTAGCTACCTTAAGCTGAAAGTTAGCTCCACTGCAGTAAGAACAGTGTCTCCAATCTGTCTGCGGCTTGAAATGAGCTGAAACTAGGAAACTTAAGCTCATTTTGGCTACCTTAAGCTGAAAGTTAGCTCCACTGCAATAAGAACAGTGTCTCCAAGCTGTCTGCGGCTTGAAATGAGCTGAAACAAGAAAACTTAAGCTCATTTTAGCTACCTTAAGCAAAAAGTTAGCTCCACTGCAATAAGAACAGTGTCTCCAAGCTGACTGCGGCTTGAAATGAGCTGAAACAAGGAAACTTAAGCTCATTTTAGCTACCTCAAGCTGAAAGTTAGCTCCACTTCAATATGAACAGTGTCTCCAAGCTGACTGCGGCATGTAATGAGCTGAAACTAGGAAACTTAATCTCATTTTAGCTACCTTAAGCTGAAAGTTAGCTCCACTGCAATAAGAACAGTGTCTCCAAGCTGTCTGCGGCTTGAAATGAGCTGAAACAAGCTGAAACAAGCTGAATAAGACTAAAAATATTTTCCCATTTGTCTAGCAGTGGAAGTTAGGATCCTAAGAACGTAAGAATTTTTTGACAGCAATCAGGTTATTATAATACCATAGTTTAGAGATAACTATAAGATACCCGACTATGTGTTGATATTTCGGATGACGGCAAGAAGCAAAAGTCTGGACTTTGACTGACTTGCTGTTATCATAACAATTGCAACTGACATTATTGAATTTCGGAAACGTTACCACACTAGCAGGAAACTTAAGCTCATTTTAGCTACCTCAAGCTGAAAGTTAGCTCCACTGCAATAAGAACAGTGTCTCCAAGCTGTCTGCGACTTGAAATGAGCTGAAACAAGGAAACTTAAGCTCATTTTAGCTACCTCAAGCTGAAAGTTAGCTCCACTGCAATAAGAACAGTGTCTCCAAGCTGTCTGCGGCTTGAAATGAGCTGTAACAATGAAACTTAAGCTCATTTTAGCTACCTTAAGCTGAAAGTTAGCTCCACTGCAATAAGAACTGTGTCTCCAAGCTGTCTGCGGCTTGAAATGAGCTGTAACAATGAAACTTAAGCTCATTTTAGCTACCTTAAGCTAAAGTTAGCTCCACTGCAATAAGAACAGTGTCTCCAAGCTGTCTGCGGCTTGAAATGAGCTGAAACAAGGAAACTTAAGCTCATTTGAGCTACCTCTAGCTGAAAGTTAGCTCCACTTCAATATGAACAGTGTCTTCAAGCTGACTGCGGCTTGAAATGACCTGAAACTAGGAAACTTAAGCTCATTTTAGCTACCTTAAGCTAAAAGTTAGCTCCACTGCAATAAGAACAGTGTCTCCAAGCTGTCTGCGGCTTGAAATGAGCTGAAACAAGGAAACTTAAGCTCATTTTAGCTACCTCTAGCTGAAAGTTAGCTCCACTTCAATATGAACAGTGTCTTCAAGCTGACTGCGGCTTGAAATGACCTGAAACTAGGAAACTTAAGCTCATTTTAGCTACCTTAAGCTGAAAGTTAGCTCCACTGCAATAAGAACAGTGTCTCCAAGCTGTCTGCGGCTTGAAATGAGCTGAAACAAGGAAACTTAAGCTCATTTTAGCTACCTTAAGCTGAAAGTTAGCTCCACTGCAATAAGAACAGTGTCTCCAAGCTGACTGCGGCTTGAAATGAGCTGAAACTAGGAAACTGAAGCTCATTTTGGCTACCTTAAGCTGAAAGTTAGCTCCACTGCAATAAGAACAGTGTCTCCAAGCTGTCTGCGGCTTGAAATGAGCTGAAACAAGAAAGCTTAAGCTCATTTTAGCTACCTTAAGCTGAAAGTTAGCTCCACTGCAATAAGAACAGTGTCTCCAAGCTGTCTGCGACTTGAAATGAGCTGAAACAAGGAAACTTAAGCTCATTTTAGCTACCTCTAGCTGAAAGTTAGCTCCACTGCAATAAAAACAGTGTCTCCAAGCTGTCTGCGGCTTGAAATTAGCTGAAACAAGCTGAAACAAGCTGAATAAGGCTAGAAATATTTTCCCATTTGTCTAGCAGTGGAAGTTAGGGTCCTAAGTACGTAAGATTTTTTTGACAGCAATCAGGTTATTAAAATACAATAGATTGGAGACAACTATAAGATACCCGTCTATGTGTTGATATTTCGGATGACGGCAAGAAGCAAAAGTCTGGACTTTGACTGACTTGCTGTTATCATAACAATTGCAACTGACATTATTGATATTCGGAAACGTTACCACACTAGCAGGTAACTTAAGCTCATTTTAGCTACCTTAAGCTGAAAGTTAGCTCCACTGCAATAAGAACAGTGTCTCCAAGCTGTCTGCGGCTTGAAATGAGCTGAAACAAGGAAACTTAAACTCATTTTAGTTAAAAGTTAGCTCCACTGCAATAAGAACAGTGTCTCCAAGCTGTCTGCGGCTTGAAATGAGCTGAAACAAGGAAACTTAAGCTCATTTTAGTTAAAAGTTAGCTCCACTGCAGTAAGAACAGTGTCTCCAATCTCTCTGCGGCTTGGAATGAGCTGAAACTAGGAAACTTAAGCTCATTTTAGCTACTTTAAGCTGAAAGCTAGCTGCACTGCAATAAGATCAGTGTCTCCAAGCTGTCTGCGGCTTGAAATGAGCTGAAACAAGGAAACTTAAGCTCATTTTAGCTGCCTTAAGCTGAAAGTTAGCTCCACTGCAATAAGAACAGCTCTCCAAGCTGTCTGCGGTTTGAAATGAGCTGAAACAAGGAAACTTAAGCTCATTTTAGCTACCTAAGCTGAAAGTTAGCTCCACTGCAATAAAACAGTGTCTCCAAGCTGTCTGCGGCTTGAAATGAGCTGAAACAAGCTGAAACAAGCTGAATAAGCTAGAAAATATTTCCCATTTGTCTAGCAGTGGAAGTTAGGATCCTAAGGACGTAAGAATTATTTTGACAGCAATCAGGTGTAGTTAAATACCATAGATTGGGAGCACTATAAGATCCCGTCTATGTGTTGATAGTTCGATGACGGCAAGAAGCAAAAGTCTGGACTTTGATTGCTTGCTGTTATCATAACAATTGCAACTGACATTATTGATATTCGGAAACGTTACCACACTAGCAGGGAACTTAAGCTCATTTTAGCTACCTTAAGCTGAAAGTTAGCTCCACTGCATAAGAACAGTGTCTCCAAGCTGTATGCGGCTTGAAATGAGCTGAACAAGGAACTTAAGCTCATTTTAGCTACCTTAAGCTAAAAGTTAGCTCCACTGCAATAAGAACAGTGTCTCCAAGCTGTCTGCGGCTTGAAATGAGCTGAAACAAGGAAACTTAAGCTCATTTTAGCTACCTCTAGCTGAAAGTTAGCTCCACTTCAATATGAACAGTGTCTTCAAGCTGACTGCGGCTTGAAATGACCTGAAACTAGGAAACTTAAGCTCATTTTAGCTACCTTAAGCTAAAAGTTAGCTCCACTGCAATAAGAACAGTGTCTCCAAGCTGTCTGCGGCTTGAAATGAGCTGAAACAAGGAAACTTAAGCTCATTTTAGCTACCTCTAGCTGAAAGTTAGCTCCACTTCAATATGAACAGTGTCTTCAAGCTGACTGCGGCTTGAAATGACCTGAAACTAGGTAACTTAAGCTCATTTTAGCTACCTTAAGCTGAAAGTTAGCTCCACTGCAATAAGAACTGTGTCTCCAAGCTGTCTGCGGCTTGAAATGAGCTGTAACAATGAAACTTAAGCTCATTTTAGCTACCTTAAGCTAAAAGTTAGCTCCACTGCAATAAGAACAGTGTCTCCAAGCTGTCTGCGGCTTGAAATGAGCTGAAACAAGGAAACTTAAGCTCATTTTAGCTACCTCTAGCTGAAAGTTAGCTCCACTTCAATATGAACAGTGTCTTCAAGCTGACTGCGGCTTGAAATGACCTGAAACTAGGAAACTTAAGCTCATTTTAGCTACCTTAAGCTAAAAGTTAGCTCCACTGCAATAAGAACAGTGTCTCCAAGCTGTCTGCGGCTTGAAATGAGCTGAAACAAGGAAACTTAAGCTCATTTTAGCTACCTCTAGCTGAAAGTTAGCTCCACTTCAATATGACAGTGTCTTCAAGCTGACTGCGGCTTGAAATGACCTGAAACTAGGAAACTTAAGCTCATTTTAGCTACCTTAAGCTGAAAGTTAGCTCCACTGCAAAAAAACAGTGTCTCCAAGCTGTCTGCGGCTTGAAATGAGCTGAAACAAGGAAACTTAAGCTCATTTTAGCTACCATAAGCTGAAAGTTAGCTCCACTGCATAAGAACAGTGTCTCCAAGCTGACTGCGGCTTGAAATGAGCTGAAACTAGGAAACTGAAGCTCATTTTGGCTACCTTAAGCTGAAAGTTAGCTCCACTGCAATAAGAACAGTGTCTCCAAGCTGTCTGCGGCTTGAAATGAGCTGAAACAAGAAAGCTTAAGCTCATTTTAGCTACCTTAAGCTGAAAGTTAGCTCCACTGCAATAAGAACAGTGTCTCCAAGCTGTCTGCGACTTGAAATGAGCTGAAACAAGGAAACTTAAGCTCATTTTAGCTACCTCTAGCTGAAAGTTAGCTCCACTGCAAAAAAACAGTGTCTCCAAGCTGTCTGCGGCTTGAAATGATCTGAAACAAGCTGAAACAAGCTGAATAAGGCTAGAAATATTTTCCCATTTGTCTAGCAGTGGAAGTTAGGGTCCTAAGTACGTAAGATTTTTTGACAGCAATCAGGTTATTAAATACCATAGATTGGAGACAACTATAAGATACCCGTCTATGTGTTGATATTTCGGATGGACGGCAAGAAGCAAAAGTCTGGACTTTGACTGACTTGCTGTTATCATAACAATTGCAACTGACATTATTGATATTCGGAAACGTTACCACACTAGCAGGTAACTTAAGCTCATTTTAGCTACCTTAAGCTGAAAGTTAGCTCCACTGCAATAAGAACAGTGTCTCCAAGCTGTCTGCGGCTTGAAATGAGCTGAAACAAGGAAACTTAAACTCATTTTAGTTAAAAGTTAGCTCCACTGCAATAAGAACAGTGTCTCCAAGCTGTCTGCGGCTTGAAATGAGCTGAAACAAGGAAACTTAAGCTCATTTTAGTTAAAAGTTAGCTCCACTGCAGTAAGAACAGTGTCTCCAATCTCTCTGCGGCTTGGAATGAGCTGAAACTAGGAAACTTAAGCTCATTTTAGCTACTTTAAGCTGAAAGCTAGCTGCACTGCAA
>JANSJX010000526.1:0-23190 GCA_026168455.1 Theocolax elegans | reverse complement strand
TCTCTGTACTCTCTACACAAATAATCTATATATTTAGAAAATGATCTTTATTTATATATTATTAAGCTATATTATTAGTAAATAATCATTTCAATTTAAAAAAATAGATAAAAGAAATAAAAAGATATAATATAGAAAAATTGCTTTGATAAATAAATTGCATTATATATATACTATATTCATAAAAACATTAATTACATATATTTTCTGCTACTGATATGCAAGAAATGCACGTAATATACTAAACATTTAAATAAACAGTGCCTCTGACATCTCCGTACACATCACAACATATTGTATTTTCATATATTATCTTTTTGTTTCCTTTTATTATTAAATTCCTTTAATATTAGGAAACTCTTAAAATTATAGATATGTATATAACATATATTTACATATATGTAACAGTTTGCTTCCGGTAATAATTTTATATTCATGTAGATATTTAAAATAATAGTATTTCAGTTCTGAGAAACGAGAGACGCACAAAAAAAAACGGTTAAGAGTGTACTCGGGTTTTTCCAAGTTAGATGTTTACGACTTGCAGCTGAGGGGCATGCGTCGCGAGGCCTGCTTGCTATCTTTTTTTATTACTTTCACATGGTGGAAAACGAAGTATGCGGGCTGATCGGGAAGGTCGCCTGCTAAATAATAAACTTATTTTCGCATACTTGGATTCAGATAATCGCTGTTACAAGCTACATGCACATTGTCCGTGTACCGACATAATGGAATCATATTATACAGATGTAAAATTTACTGGATCTCGTTTACTTCTACAGTTAATTCTTCTGCATACAGTGGATAAAACCGAATATTGGGTGATTTATCATTGGAATCCGCTATTATGATTGGGCAAAACAGGGTATGATCCATATTATAGGAGCCCTAGAATCGATAGGCTATTTTTGCGACCCAAGCGGTCATAGACCAAGCGTAAAAGAAGTTCGTTCAATGTCTTAAAAAAGCTCGCCTGAAAAATATAAATACTTATTTTCGTACAATTAGATTCAGATAATCACAGTTACAAGCTATAGCCACATTGTTCGTGTACCGATATAATGGAATCATATTATACCGATGTAAAATTTACTGGACCTCGTTTACTTCTACAGTAAATTCTTCTTCATACAGTGGATACAATCGTCGATTGGTTGATTAATCATTGGAATCCGCTTTTATGATTGGACAAGACGGGGTACGATCCAAATTATAGGATCCTAAAATCGATAAGCTATTTTCGCGACCCTAGCGGTCATAGACGTGGTGGCAAAGAAATTCGTTCAATGTCTTTAACGAGCCTGCCTGTCCAATTAAAATACTTATTTTCGTACAATTAGTTTTCGATATAATGGAAATACCGATGTATAATTTACTAGACCTATTATACTTCTATAGTCAATTTATTTCGATACAGTGGATAAAACCGTAGATTAGATGATTTATTATTGGGAACCGCTTTTACGTTTGGACAAGCCGGGATATAAACCAGTAATAGCAGCCCTATCATCGATGGGCTATTTTCGCGACCCTACCGGTCATAGACCAGGTGAAAAAGGAATTCGTTCAATGTCCTTAAAAATTTGGTGTCCCACAGTGTATATATTTCTACATGATTTTGAAATATTTATTCTTGTATAATTGGATTGTCATTATCAGTAATGCAAACCACAATGCGCATTGTTATGGTACATACATAATAGAAACATATAAAGCGGTCGTAAAATTTAATAGAGTTTGTTCATTTGTGCGGTAAATTAAACCATCTTCTTACTTGGAGGAATATCGTAGAAAACGGGTATGACGACAAAAAAAGTTGTGTAAATTCATATCTCGAGAAACTTGCATCATACAGTAAGCATTTCAATGAATAATTGGATAACCTACAAAACTCATACATTTATCTCAAAGTATATCGAAAACTCGCATTATCTTGGTGGAAGTAGCGTGAAAACTGGATTTCTATGAATACAGATGAAACAGTGGAAATGCTGTGTTTTTCGAAAAATTTGATCCATATATGAATAATTCCAATGAATAATGATAAAATTTACAAAAATCAAGATTTAAGGACTTGGACGAACGATAAATCGACTTTCCCTCGAGGACAGCAGCTTAATATCAGGATTACGACAACCACTGGTGATATAGAGGAAATTATTTGTTTGTTGAGAAATTTGAACGATAAATCAGTAATTTCAATATGCAATGATAAAATTTACAAAAGTCATGCATTTACTACATTGACTATAATAATTCGAGTTTTCTCTGGATCATTGGAATCCGCTTTTATGATTGGACAAGACTGGGTACGATCCAAATTATAGGATCCTAAAATCGATAAGCTATTTTCGCGACCCTAGCGATCATAGACGTGGTGGCAAAGAAATTCGTTCAATGTCTTTAACAAGCCTGCCTGTCCATTTAAAATACTTATTTTCGTACAATTAGATTGCGATATAATGGAAATACCGATGTAAAATTTACTAGATCTATTATACTTCTATAGTCAATTTATTTCGATACAGTGGATAAATCCATAGATTAGATGATTTATTATTGGGATCTGTTTTTACGATTGGACAAGCCGGGGTATAAGCCAGTAATAGCATCCATATCATAGATTGGCTATTTTCGCGACCCTACCGGTCATAGACATGGTGGAAAAGGAATTCGTTCAGTGTCTTTAAAAAGCCCGTTTGTAAGATATAAATACTTATCATCGTACGATTAGTTTCCGATAATCGATGTTGCAAGTTATACCAACGTGAAATTTACTGGACCTAGTATACTTCTACAGTTAATTTATCTTCATACCGTGGATAAAACCATATATTAAATGATTTATACTTGGAATACGCGTTTATGATTAGACAAGACGGGGTATAAGCAAAATTATAGAAGCACTAAAATCGATAGGCTATTTTCGCGTCCCTAGCAATCAAAGACCTAGTAGATAAATAATTTGTTTAATGTAATAAAAAATCTGGGATGCTGCGGTGCATGATTAAGTACATTATTTTGAAATTCTTATTTTCATTCAATTAGTTTGAGGTATTTGCTTGAAAATAAAACGTCTGCACGGTGTCGTTTGGTAGCTGACTAGTTCACAGACTCTCGCACGCACACACACACACACACACACACACACACACACACACACACACAGACACACACACACACACACACACACACACACACACACACACACACACACACACACACACACACAAACACACACACACACACACACAAGTACAGACGCACACACACACAAACACATGCACGCACGCACACACCCTCACACCCACGCACGTAAGCACGCGCACCCAACCACACACGCACAGACGCACACACGCACACACATCTCTATTGAGTGTTATTACACCCTGGTGGACTTTTGTGGAACCATAATAACCATAAGCAATAAAATTTAGAGGTAGTAGCAATACATGAACATTAACTGTAAATTGTTTCATATTTTAGAGTAATTAGTTTTGTAAATTTTAGGAGCGTAACAAGATAATGTGGATAAAGTAATAATGTGGATTATCATGTGGTTTAGGAAATAGAATATTTTTTCCAATAGCGCTATATAGTTTTGTAATCTTTAATCGATTAAAAATATTATATTTTATTGCATTGATAAATAGTTTCTGCGATTATTATTCATATAACAAATAATGATTGTTTGCCCAGGAGTTAAAAAACAATATAGTTACTCTCAAATTCATAAACTTGATTTTATATCAATTTATTAGTTAATTAATTGTGTTGTTATTAACCTTGTCAATTACATTATAATAATTTTAATCATTATAACAAAAATACACTTTTATTCATAATATTGTGCAAGCTTTAATATAATAAATTAGCACAGGCGGATAAAGAAACTATTAACGAAAAATTGCAGAGTCGATAAACATGGCTTCCTGCAGCGGAAAGTGATCGTCCGCAGTAAATTAAATCGTGAATACTTGTGCTCATCTAAGTTCAATAGTGATTCTATTAAATTACTCCTAACTTATATTACTAGAAGATTAGCTAAGACTAGCTAAATACCTTTTCAAGTTAATACAATTTAACACATTAGCTTACACTTCCTCTATATTCTTACATAACATATTTTCTTGTGACTCGAAAGATTTTTTGCGGAATAAGGGGCTTGACAATTTTCACATAATACTTTTGCATAGTTTTCATGCCTAGGTTTTGAAACAGGTATCATTTCTCCACTCATTTCATAATAGCAGCCATAACCTCTATGACGAATAAATCCAATTATATTTCTTCTCTTAATTAAGTCGTTATTAGGAAGCTCTAGAAATTGTTTAACGAGATTCTCTGCTCTATGCTTTCTTTCTAAATGTACGTGAAATTTTGAAATAAATTGGAAACAGTAAGGACAAAATGCTCTTTGTCTTTGATACTGATATTTGCAGCTTACATTGAGATCTAAAAAATAATTATTCATTACATACTTATACACACTTACTTCAACATACTGAGATTACGTATGAGTTATAAGTTTTTATTCTTAAATTTTGAGTTTTTTATGAATAGTGAAAAATATACACACGGAGAATCGAAAATTCTTTTTTTTTTAAGCAGACAAATCATGACCTTTTTACATATTATAAAATAAAAAATCATGTTCTTTTTGCATAAATTGTTAAAAATAAAATAACTTTTAAAGCAAAGTTGACGTAAGATCGATACGAGAAAAATACTTTATGATACTATCTTGGTAATTTCTTCTAACTCAATGCAAGATGTTATCAATAAGGTTTCAATTTTTCTTTTAAAAAATTAAGTTTAAAAAGCCTATTTAAAATATTAAATTATTTTAATTTATTAATTATTTATTCTAACGAGTATAGTTTTCGTTAATGTGTGTTTGATTATTAATATTTTAACGATTGATTGTTAATTTTTATACGATAAATTAAAATAACGTGAATTCAATACTTAAATACAATAATACAATTTTTAATTTTGTAGATAAAATTCGACTTTGTGTGTATGTGTTTGTATTGTACGTTTTGTTAATTGCAAACAATGACAGTTTTCTATATATTAAAAATGAGGCCTGCGATGGCTCGGTTGGTTAGGACGCTAGGCTCGTGGAGGTCCCAGGTTCGATTCCCGGCCCCGGCCGATTGATACAAGCACCACTGGGGAATGTATTTTCACCAAGTGCTTTCTTCACAAAGACATCGCAAGCTTCCGTCGCTGATTAGCACCGTGTTTGGGAGCATAAAACGAGCGACGTTAAATAACATAAATAAAATAAATTGCTATTTATTTATTATTTGGTGCGTAAATATTTATTTGATAATAAATGAGTATTTAATTAAATAATTGAATAAACACGAATGTTTATTTATATTGAATCTAGTTAAATTGATTTACTGTCCAATTATTTTTAATAAAATTTTTAATTAGAATCATTTTTTACCAGTAAGTATATTTTTCACTGGGTGAATTATTTTACTTTAGCCATTTGCATTTTATTTCAGAAGAAAACAAATATTTTTTAAGCAAATAATAATAAGTAAAATATGTTAATAATTCAAAGTTCAATTGAGTGCTGTAGGAAAATAAATTTATTCAATAATTTCAACTTCTTTAACTACCCAGGCGGAAATTGAAACAATTGTAAATAATTAATAAAAATTAATAACTGTTTAAAAAAATTAGAAAAAATTTATAAAAATTATCAATGCCTAGATTTGAGACAAGTATAAATAGTTATTAATTTGTTATCAATTTTTATAACAATTTTTCTTAATAGTTAATAATTTTTTCTAATTTTTTCCATTTGTTACGGCAATATAAGAAAAAAATGTATATGTATCTGTGTAAAAGTAAATAAAATTAATAGTAAATTCTTGTAAATTAGGGTAAAAATGTAACGATTTTACGATAAGGAAAAAAGTAATAAAAAATTATAAAAAAAAATAAAATTTTGAATTTATTATAAAAAGAAAATAATGATTAAAAAAAATTAATAATAATTATTAATTTTTGCTGTAAGACTGAAATACTTGTGTTTAAAGAAAAAGAAAAAAGTAATAATAATTTATAAAAGTTATAAAAATTAATAATAGTTTGTAAATTTTATCAATTGTCTCAAATCTGGACATTATATATTATTATTAATAGTTAATAATTTTTTATCATTTTTCTTATTTCCGCCTGGGTAGTATTTGAGTGAGTTTATTCACAAAATAAAAGAATGAATCTTCAGCTAAATAAGTAAACTTTTACATATTATGTTCTAAAAATAATTTGAAAGATATATATTTTCATTGTTTCTAGGTAAAAAAAAAGCTATACACATACCACCAATCAAAGAATCAGACTGAATTGTTTCCAGTATGGAGGGAACATTTACTCTTTCTAAAATAACTTTGCATTCCTTAGTAATTTTTCTATTTTGATTAAATATAGATTTGTTAGTAGCGTTAAAATTTGTGAATTCCTCTAAGCAACCCTTGCAAGCAATACCTGTAAACAGTAATTCCATTTTAAAAATATTTAATTTACCAATTAATCTAATTTATAGAAATAGTAATACACGTACAATCAGTAACGTTTGAATCAAAACCTAAGAAAAAATAGTTAAAATCTTTTTTTTCATTTTCATTTTGTTCTGAAAATTTAATATAAAGTTATCAAAATAAAAAGCTAATGCAAGATTAGAAGCTAATTGCATAGATACAATTTGTGATGAAGGCAATATGAAAGTTAAATATACCATCATTTGTAAATACTGATTCAGCTCTATAATCTATTATAATGCTATTACTTGTATTTGTTACAACTTGGTTAGCATTTTTATATTCCTCTAAGAAATACTTACAAGTAGAACCTGTAAACAGTTATCCAGTTTTGAATATATTTATTGTTTTGCTTTATTTTGTATAGAAACTATAACAACATACAATCATTAATTAAATTAGATTTGAATCCTAGGAAAACACAGTTAAAATTTTTCCCTTCATTAGCATTTTTTATTACCAAATTATTATTGCCTAAAAATTGAAATGAAAATTGTGTTAAGCGGATTGAGTAAATATAATTTCTTATTAGTTATTAATATATATATTTTAATTGAGTGCTGTAGGAAATAAATTTATTCAATAATTTCAACTTCTTTAACTAGTATTTGAGTGAGTTTATTCACAAAATAAAAGAATGAATCTTCAGCTAAATAAATAAACTTTTACATATTATGTTCTAAAAATAATTTGAAAGATATATATTTTCATTGTTTCTAGGTAAAAAAAAAGCTATACACATACCACCAATCAAAGAATCAGACTGAATTGTTTCCAGTATGGAGGGAACATTTACTCTTTCTAAAATAACTTTGCACTCCTTAGTAATTTTTCTATTTTGATTCAATATAGATTTGTTAGTAGCGTTAAAATTTGTGAATTCCTCTAAGCAACCCTTGCAAGCAATACCTGTAAACAGTAATTCCATTTTAAAAATATTTAATTTATCAATTAATCTAATTTATAGAAATAGTAATACACGTACAATCAGTAACGTTTGAATCAAAACCTAAGAAAAAATAGTTAAAATCTTTTTTTTCATTTTCATTTTGTTCTGAAAATTTAATATAAAGTTATCAAAATAAAAAGCTAATGCAAGATTAGAAGCTAATTGCATAGATACAATTTGTGATGAAGGCAATATGAAAGTTAAATATACCATCATTTGTAAATACTGATTCAGCTCTATAATCTATTATAATGCTATTACTTGTATTTGTTACAACTTGGTTAGCATTTTTATATTCCTCTAAGAAATACTTACAAGTAGAACCTGTAAACAGTTATCCAGTTTTGAATATATTTATTGTTTTGCTTTATTTTGTATAGAAACTATAACAAGATACAATCATTAATTAAATTAGATTTGAATCCTAGGAAAACACAGTTAAAATTTTTCCCTTCATTAGCATTTTTTATTACCAAATTATTATTGCCTAAAAATTGAAATGAAAATTGTGTTAAGCGGATTGAGAAAATATAATTTCTTATTAGTTATTAATATATATATATTTTGAAACAATTATTTGAAGATTAATAAACTATAAATACGGATAAAAAATGATAAACTTTATTAAGAAAAATTAGATCTTATATACACTATGTAAGAAGAAATATGACTGAAGAAAATTAACTGTATAGCAGTTTAAAACACACTATTAAATAATAGCGGTTATTAAAACACACTAAGTATCTATATAAAATAGTTCTTGCAATGTCATTCTTAATATATAAACTTAGTACATGTATACAAATACCTGTATTCAAAGTGAATGCTTTGACACTGTTTTCACAGGTTTTACATTCACAGTAAATATTCTTTTCTCCAAAAAAGTTTTCACCGTAATAACAGCATAGTTCTTCTCCCTTTTTTATGTTATTTAATGTTACAACTGATAATAACGACTTTGAGATGAATATGTAAGAGCAATTAGGACTACAATTGTGATTAATAAAGGCTAAAGGACCTAAGAGTAAAGAGAAAGTTCCATTCCGACTACTGAATGTAATTGAAAAGTCAAGCTTCTGTATTTGTAAAGTAGCCAATTCTTTATCACTTATTTTGCGACATACACCAGTAATAAAATACAATTTTTCACCTTTCTTTAAATCTGTAGCTGCTACAATTTTCAAGCCTATTCCATTATCTAAAGAATATCTAAAACATCTTTTTATTTCAACCTTTGAAAGAGGATGTAAAAGTTTTAAATAGTATTTTAAGTGACATTCTAAAAAAGATAACCGTGGGATACTATACACATAATATAATTTATTTGTTTTCACAATCTCTATTAGTAATTCTAACGTTCTATTTATATGTAGCGATTTTTTTCTAAATTTATCAATGACATCAGACAGATTTAAAATTGATTTTGATCGCACATTAATACTGTTTTTAATTTTTCGAGTGTCAAATTCAAGATAAGGATCAAGTATTAATAATTTGGATAAATCATCCACACTTGCCAAAGTACTAACGTTCATTTTGTATCTATCTAATATTTTGTAGAATTAACCTAGAAAAAAAAAGTTTCTTTAAAAGTTAAACTTTACTTAAAAAACTAATTAATATTATCTGTTTGCAGAAGCTCTCGGTAAATATATTAAAACAATTTCAATACAAAATTTGAATTTTGTTCCACGGGGAAGGTTCCAAACTAACCGTAAAATTTTTTAAATTATAAATAACGAATATATATATAGTACAACAAATTACTGAAATGGAATGTCAGACCACCCATCTTCCAGCCTCCAAAAACGTTTAAAATGGAAAAACAAAAAATATTGACCGATAGACTTTAATTTGCTCATCAAAAAAACATATTTTAATTAATTGCTCAAGCATAGTTTATAATAAAATAATTAAAAAATATCGCGAATTGTTAAGAATAAAATTGTATTTATGACCGGATAATGAGCAATACGCAATGCGCATGCGCAAAGCTTGTCTGCACGTTTGCAAAATTGCCGACCGAAAGTGTCTAACTGGACAGGTCCCGTGTAACATTCCGTGTAAAAAACTCGAAAAAAGTAGAAAATGAACACTTTTTCCGTAGGATTCCGTAAGACTTCCGTTATCTTCCGTAGAAGATCATCTTTCCGTAGGAATCCGTAAGACATCCGTTATCCTCCGTAGTAAATACCCTTCCCGTAAGAATCCGTAAGCTTTCCGTCAGACTCGGTAGAACTTCCATGAGATTCCGTAGACCTTCCGTGGTCTTCCGTAGATGTCCGTGGGGCTTCCGTAGATGTCCGTAGGCCCTCCGTGAGACTCCATGGGCCTTCTGTAAGAAACTGTAAACTTTTCGTAAGAATCCGTAGTACTTACGTGGACTTCCGAAGATGTCCGTGGTGCTTCCGTAGATGTCCGTATGCCGTCCGCAAGATTCCGTGGGTCTTGCGTACTAAACCGTAAGCTTTCCGTAAGATTCCGTAGACCTTCCGTGAGATTCCGTAGACCTTCCGTGGGGCTTCCTTAAGATTCCGTGGGCCTTTCGTAATAAACAGTAAGCTTTCCGTAAGATTCCGTAGACTTAGTGTGAGATTCCGTAGGCATCCCGTGAGATTCCGTAGCCCTTCCGTAGACTTCCGTAGATATCCGTGGGGCTTCCGTAGATGTCCGTAGGCCCTCCGTGAGACTCCGTGGGCCTTCTGTAAGAAACTGTAAACTTTTCGTAAGAATCCGTAGTACTTACGTAGACTTCCGAAGATGTCCGTGGTGCTTCCGTAGATGTCCGTATGCCGTCCGTAAGATTCCGTGGGTCTTGCGTACTAAACCGTAAGCTTTCCGTAAGATTCCGTAGACCTTCCGTGAGATTCCGTAGACCTTCCGTGGGACTTCCTTAAGATTCCGTGGGCCTTTCGTAATAAACAGTAAGCTTTCCGTAAGACTCCGTAGACTTAGTGTGAGATTCCGTAGGCATCCCGTCAGATTCCGTAGCCCTTCCGTAGACTTCTGTAGATATCCGTGGAGCATCCGTAGATGACCGTATGCCTTCCGTAGGAATCCGTAAGCTTTCCGTAAGAATCCGTAAGCTTTCCGTAAGACCCCGCAGGCCTTTCGTGAGATTCCGTAGACCTTCCGTGGGTCTTCCGCAGATCTCCGTATGCCTTTCGTTAGACTCCGTGGGCCTCCCGTAAGAATCCGTAAGCTTTCCGTAAGAACCCGTAGGGCTTCCGTGATATTCCGTGCTCCTTCACGTGGGTCTTCCGTAGATGTCCGTATGCCTTCCGTGAGACTCCGTGAGCCTCCCGTAAGAAACCGTAAGCTTTCCGTAAGAATCCGTAAGCTTTCCGTAAGACCCCGTATGCCTTCCGTGAGACTCCGTGAGCCTCCCGTAAGAAACCGTAAGCTTTCCGTAAGAATCCGTAGTACTTCCGTGGACTTCCGCAGATGTCCGTATGCCTTCCGGTGAGGCTTCCGTAAGAATCCACGGGCCTTCCGTAAGAATCCGTAGGCGTTCCGTGAGATTCCGAAGACCTTCCGTGGGGCTTCCGTAGATGTCCGTGGGGCTTCCTTAAGATTCCGTGGGCCTTTCGTAATAAACAGGAAGCTTTCCGTAAGATTCCGTAGACTTAGTGTGAGATTCCGTAGGCATCACGTGAGATTCCGTAGCCCTTCCGTAGACTTCCGTAGATATCCGTGGAGCTTCCGTAGATGACCGTATGCCTTCCGTAAGAATCCGTAAGCTTTCCGTAAGACCCCGCAGGCCTTCCGTGAGATTCCGTAGACCTTCCGTGGGTCTTCCGCAGATCTCCGTATGCCTTCCGGTGAGGCTTCCGTAAGATTCAATGAGATTCCGTAGCCCTTCCGTAGACTTCCGTAGATATCCGTGGAGCTTCCGTAGATGACCGTATGCCTTCAGTAAGACTCCGTGAGCCTTCCGTAAGAATCCGTAGACCTTCCGTGGACTTCCGTAGATATCCGGATACCTTCCGATGAGGCTTCCGTAAGATTCCGTGGGTCTTCCGTAAGAATCCGTTAGCTTTCCGTAAGAACCCGTAGGCTTTCCGTGAGATTCCGTAGACCTTCCGTGGGGCTTCCGTAGATGTCCGTGTGCCTTCCGGTGAGGTTTCCGTAAGATTCCGTGGGTCTTCCGTAAGAAACTGTAAGCTTTCCGTAATCTCCTGATCACCCTTTTTAAACAGTTAGATCGCTTCGATTTTCGTCATATCAGGTAAAAAAGTGGATATTGACTGACATGAGGAAAGTTTCGGTGGTTTTATCGCATAAAGCATAGCATTTTATTAGGCTGATAAGCAAGCGTAGCTTGATTATCAGTCTATTTAAAGGGCAGAGGTCGTATTCTAAGAATTTGGTGGTATATTTCGGCGTGAGGGATAGCATCTTAACGGCTATTCATATTGCTTTAAAAAAAATAAAAATTTAAATAATCGGGGTTCTTTACATGGGTGGCTCTGAAGTATATCTCACGGTCTTTTTCGGAACACGTCGCTCCGGGCTCTCCGCCAATGATTGTTTTGGAGGGATCCGTATGAGGGATGGACGGTTGGACCGGCGGGTAGTTCGATTTAAGGTTATGTATTTTGGATTTAGTTCTCGCAGCCGCTTGCCTTCCTTCCTATAATATGATATGCCGACATATCTTATTATAGAATTCGGGACCTTGGGATGGTTGGATTTGAGGCTTTTGACTTCGATTTATTCTTCGCGGCCGCGCGCCTTCCTTTATGTGCAGGCGTATTTTTATATAGACTTTGGGTCCGTGGGGTAGTTGGATTTGAGCGTTTATGTTTCAGATGTATTCGTCTCGGTCACACGCCTTCGTTTTAATTGCAGTCGTATTTTTATATATATACATTTTGGGCTTGTGGGGTAGTTTTATTTAATATGTTATATGTATTGGATTGATTCCTTGCGGCTGCTCGCCTTCCTCCGATGTACCGGCGTTTATTGTAACGCTGCTTAAACTTCCCAAATAATAAGAAACCAATTTCTGAGTATGGGTAGTTACTGTTTTTAGTGATACAACCCCCCAGATAAGCTCAAATATCAAGGTTTTAAAGCGTTTCAGACATGTTTATTCGATTTTTAGAAATATTTGCGATCGGAAAATTTTCTCACGAGAGATCTCACGTGAGAAATTTTTAAAAATCGTAAATATGTCTGAAATGCTTTAAAACCTTGATTTTTGAGCTTATCTGGGGGGTTGTATCACTAAAAACAGTAACTTCCCATACTCAGAAATTGGTTTCTTATTATTTGGGAAGTTTAAGCAGCGTTGCAATTGGAAAGGGTAGACTAGATTTATTGAAATTAATTGAATTATCCTGGCGAAATGATAAAGAAATAGAATTATCGGAGGCTTTTGGATTAAGTTCTTTCTCATCTTTATCAATTCAGGAGAAAAAAAATGAAAGTGTCTATACGGACTCCTCCCGTGTAAAAAAACTAAAAAATACCGTGAATTTTCCGTGAAAACCAATTAATTCGAAATTAATAAGTTTTTTGTGGAGGCTTTTGTAAAAGCATACTAGGACCGTGAAAAGACGTGCGTTCGCATAGACGAACAACAAAGAAATCGCCGTAAATCAAGACGTAACTTTCCGTCAATTTTTCCGTCCCAAAAAGCGTACGACTACAAAACGCAATAGTCCGCTTATTCTAACACAACCAAACAATTCCGTGAGATTCGGATTCTTGTTTCGTTTACCGTGTCGATCCGTGAAAGCTTTACTATCGTTAAAAAAACTTGGCCATATCTTTCCGTGAAGAACAGGATTTCCATCTTTTAATGGTGGCCGTGACTTTCCGTGAAGATTTAATTATATGTGCAAGGCATAAGGAATGACTTTCCTTCGCTCATTAGGTGGCCGTGCTTTTCCGTGTGAGGAATGAATTTGCTATTTCTCAAATGGTGGCCGGGCATTTCCGTGAACAGTTAAGTTTCCTTCTTCTACTGGTGGCCGTGACTTTCCGTGAAAAATAAGTTTTTTATTTAAAGCGTGCAATTCCGTGTAAAATAAAATTTAATAACTTTAAATCCTGGCCGTCTCTTCCCGTGGGCAACTCTAGCCTTTTTTAAAGGGGGCCGTGAACCTTCGTGGAAGTCAAATTTTAATTTAATTTCTCGGTGACGGTGTATTTTTGCGAAACTTAGATAATTGATCTTGTAAACGTGCAAATCAGTTTCTAACAATTAAACCATGTCCCTCTCTTTACTTGCAGATTAATAGTTCCTTCTTTAAATCGTGACAGTGAATTTTCGATGAAGTCGAAACACTGCTTTAGGCTGCTTATCACTGTTCAATACTTGTTCTTTGAGTCTTTGTTTTAATTAGTTATATTATGGCTTTCAACCATTCACTTTAATAATAGTCTAATGAGTAATTTTTAATTAGTTCACCTTTGCTTTAATTAATTTACTTAACATTAAGTTCGTACAATTTTTAACTACGTGCTTTGAGTGCACGAGAAGAAAAATCTTCTTACGTGCTTTCGGGCGAGGCTGTAGCGAACAACTGTAGCGGACAACGTCTCGCTAGAAAATCGCAATCACCTCGCAAGGGAAGAATGTCAAGCAGAGAAAAAAATATCTATTTATCACGTTCAGTCTGTTCGAGAGCTAAACTAACTCATCGCACATGAGTTTACAAACGTTTTTAAAATAAAATACTATCGACATGAACAATACTGCAGTTACGAAACAATAATAAGATTGTTCAGTGTAAGCAGGGATAGGTAGTGCGAGAAAGGTTGGCCTAGATTGTGTGAAAAATTGGTTTCGTAAAGATATTAAATTTTTTGAACATCTTGGCCCATTTTTGTCTTGGCTTCCGCCCATTTATGGCATATTTTAGAACAATTTCGTCGAAAACATATTTCTATTAGATATAAGTGTTACAAACTAATTATGAAATAAGAGATAATGCAAAATATATCAATGATTCGCTGTTAGATCTTTGATAAGTTAACATCATTTCTACAAAGTTATTTATTCTTCTACCGATCTATTATAAAAGTACGCAAATACAGTGGATGACTCTGATCAGTTATATACATCCTTCTCACTTCGAGGGATACATTTATCCAGGGTCTAATTGCATCTACTCGCCAGTGCATTAGGTTCCTTGATTGTTTTATAATTAATAGATCTGGTTTTACGTTAAACTTTATTTCTAATTGCATACCGGATGCAAGTGTTGCTACAATACATATTTTAGGCTTCTGATTAAAATGATTTAGTCCAGACATTTTACATCAGTCTTTTACAATGTTGAGCGTTTTCTCACAGGCTCGAAAGCATAGCTTCTATATTTTGCATCTCCCTTACATAATACATAATACATAAACGTAATAATTCAACAATTACAAAAGTAAAAATCCGAGGGGCTAGTTAGCTGTATATATGGCTCACGCGCCTCTTTATATTTGCGTCAGTCGCTGTCACGCCTTTTGATATTTTGTTTAAATGTTGAATTTTTTCCTGGGTCCATAAACCACTACTCTCAACATTTTTATAAAAAGTTAAATAATTCGAGTTCTTACGGATATATATGAAAAATATTGTACATATATTAATAAAATATAGTCTTTTACTTATATATCCACATAAAATTAAAATATACCTCTGGCTCCATAAACCCCGAAATTTATATATATATATATATATGTGTTAATCGGGGATTAAGTAGTCTTTCCAAAAATACTCCGTGATTTATGCAGCCCGGGCTGTATAGTCTAACACGACATGGGATGATAAACAGCCCGGGCTGCATAAGCTTCAAACTACATTCACTACATATCGACATTTATGCAGCCCAGTACATATTAACCGGAGTTTAAGAAGCCCAGTATTTATTAGTCGAACTTTATGCAACCCGCTATATCAAACACAGAATATTCTGTTTTTATACGATAAAAAAATGTTTATCGAACAGATGCCTGACAAAATAACATTATTACGCCCGTTAATTGGGCAACAAACAATTTATAAGTTCAACTTAATGCATCACATGCAAAGTACATTCGAACTGAAGCAATACACGAGACGTTTAGAAATCCCGGGATGCATAATCAGCAAATTCAAAAATTAGATACACTGGTACGATATTCAGACCGTTCCGGTAAAGTAATAACAGTTAATCATATTGTAATCTAACAATGTTTCAACTACTATATTTTATACATATTGTTTCAACCGCTGCTCTAATTCTATTACATATCTTGAATTAAGTAACTAATAAAAGATAGAATATTAATAAATTATTAAGTGTTAACAAAAATATATCGTACAAAATTCGGAAGATGCAACAACCTACACCTAGGGAGGACTTTTCAAGGGTTCGTTAATATAGCATTCACAATTATTTGCTTACAGCTACGAGTTAGCATAACAAGCATTACTACATATTCATTGATGTCAAGTAATCGGTCGATGACGTATATACGGTGACCAATTAGCAAAAATTTGTTATTTTCTTATTGTGAAGGTGACTTATCGATTTATAAAGTGTTAAAATCAATAATAATTCCTTTATGAAAAGTGCTATTGCAATAATAATTAAACTCTATTTCATACAAAAATAATTATTTTTATAGATATTTCTATTTTTTAATATTATCATTTAATTCATCGTATAATAATAATAAATTCATTAATTATTATACATATGATAATAAATCTATATGGGTACAATTTAATAAGTAATATTTGAATGTAGTTAAATAATAAAATATTTTTTAGTTTAATTTAATATTATCTATTATATAATGATTTTTCAGCGAGCGAGCGTAAGCGAGTGAGGATTTTAGCTAGTATCAATTATGCAAACTATTATTGTTTAATTAAAAGCAATCAATTATTTTGGATATTTTGTGAGATATTTTGAATGCTTTTCGCACATGGCGGATATTGCCGCGAATAAAAAAAGTTAGCTACAGAATTATTTCACTTTGTTTCTAAATTTTCAGTTAAGATTATAGGTTCTAGCAGTATTGACACATTTTTCGATATATCTGCGTTAAAATAAATAATAAAAAATTGTGTACGTATATTTTCTATTTGTGTAGGTATTCTAAATCAATACAGCAAGTCTACGACGAAAACATCTGGTTTAAGTGGGTCAGAAGATAATAGTGATCAATTTCAAGGTTTTATAAGTTTTATTGACGATATAGGTAGTTTTCATAACTTCTAAAACAGTTAACAACTCGTATTTGAATTTTAGATCACGAACTTAGTTCTAGCTTTGTTATCGATTAATCTAATATAAGAATGCGAAACATGGAAAATGTACACTATAACCCTCAGTCATAGTTTACGTAACGAACATAGAAATTTGCATTCGTCTATCGTAATCGTAACTCTATAACAACTTTCATTCAAGGGTAGCCTTAAAAAGAGAAAAATACAAATCAATGTACGAATTGTTTATGGCTCGTTATTACAATTTTACTTTCTGGAATATTTAAAATTTCAAGATGTTGAACTTTGATTGTATTTTAGATATTTTCAAATATTTATTAATTGATGACAAAGTGACATTTAGGCGAGTGTGTGTCAACTGGTACGAATCTACAGAAAAAGAAATAAAAAGGTCAATACCCTTACTGCCTTAAAGGAATTTTATAGTACACGTTGCGACGCCCCGGACAACTTAATTCCTTTTAAGCATATTATGATTGATATAGGATCAAATCTGCAAGTTTTAGATTTCGGACATGATTGTGAACAACATCATGCAGAGGAGCGAGCCAATATACATAAGATGCAAGGTATTCAAGCAGTAATTGCCAATTGCCACAGGCTAACGAATATCAGAATTGCACGTGTATTCTTAATGCTAATGACAAACAGCTGGCACAATTATTTAAAAATAACAAGCAACTGTCTAACATTAAACTAAGATGTGTGGACAGTATACAGTTTTGCTTGTATCAGATAAACCTCAACCTAACCACATTGCACATTGAAGATTCTAGTATAAAAAATAAACTACTTTCCTTCATTCTCTCCAAAATGCATCGATTGCAGTCTTTCTCCTTAAGAGAAACCCATTTTCTTGATGCCCATGACTCTATCCCAGAGGCCCTGCAATCAATAGGTACACTACAATATGTTGATACGTACAATATGTTCGATGATGCTCATGGCTCTAATAGTGAAGACTTCAATTGGAGAATATATCAATTGGGTTTGCTTCGACCACCCAAAAACTGTAATAGACAAATTTCTGACTACATTTGCATTAATGAGCCATAAATTTTCATAAGGTAACTTACACTTCTTTACGTGCAATACCAAACTATTCAATTTTCTTCACCATGTCATTTACAAAACTTACTTTTACAGATATTTGTTTGGGACTGAAGACGTTCTCAGATCACTTAAACTGAAATTATTTTTAAAATGTAATCAAGTAATATCAATTAAAATACTTTTTTATTATCAAGTTTAACCTGTAAATTTCATAACAACAAAAATTTCTATTAAAAATTTAATTCATTGTAATACACAATAATTGCTATCTCTGTTTTAATTTTTTAATTGCAAAGGATAAATAGATATATTCATGCTCTTAATATTAAATCTTATGTTTCTACTTTCACTTCAAAAGAATGAATATTTGAGAATTAAGTAGCATAGTTACAAATGTTAATGTCAAAGTTTATTAATCTAAGAAACTGTATAACCTCCTTGAGATTGACAAGATTCAGTTTTGATAAACCTTCTCTGTTAAAAATGTAAACTTATTTAGTATTGAAAAATGCAATTAATTTAAAAGAAACTGTAAAATAATTGTTTAATATTTGATGCGTATATTGTAATTTAGGTTTTAATTAAGAATGTTGAGACTTTGTAAAGATTCCATGTACCTTTTGTTAAAAGATATATAAATTATGGTGCTTCTACTATAATTAGTCAATTGCAGTTGATAAAAGAATCCACAAACTTTAAGTCATGGATTTAGTTGTTACTGCAGGTTTTGATTCATTGACCAAAAAGTCAAACCTGCGTCAAAGATTAAGTTTGTTATAAAGTACATTAAATATTGTAAAATACATTATGTTTTGAAAATTGTACATTCACCTGTTACAAAGGTTTTAAAAAATATTTTAAAATTCAATTATGTTAATTTGTAACTATATTTTAATCAAACCTTTAAAGTTTCATAACATTTGCATGAAAGCTCTTTATTTCAGCTTTACTAATTTCAAAATTTTACAGCAACAATGTATTGTAATTCTAGTTTATTTTAAATACATTTATGTAAGTGTAATATTAAAAATTTAAACTATTTGGTAAAATGACATATAAGATATCTTCTGTTAAGTATATTATATGGTATAATATAAATACCAATATGGGTCATGGACATTTCTCCCAGCCCTGTCAAAAATATACAGCTGTAAAAATAACTGGAAATACAGGTGTAAATCCATGTCATAATACAGCTGTATTGGATTTGCCTGGATTTATTAACTGGATTTACAGGTGTAAATCCATGTAATATTAAATGGATCTTTTAATTTTACAAATGTTTTTTTATTTAGATTAACATACAACCTTTGATGGATTTTAAACGCATTTACAGCGATATTATTATTAAGCAAGTGCCCCATTCGACAAATTATCCATGTAATACAACTGTATTGGAGTGAGATTGCGTGGATTCATTAAATTAATAGCGTAAGGTGTATACTGGGTTCGGTACACTGACAGCTTGAGTACATTAAAATATGTGAATTGGATTATCAGTGATAAATATAACTTTATTTTACAAAAAGTAAGTGTTACTAAGAGTTTCAAGTAATATTAGTACTAGTTCATTATATCTGATGGGTTTAATGCATTAAACATTACCATATAATAAAGGAAATCAAGAAATTATCTGTGATACAAATAATAAATATATAGTAGCTTACTGACAGAACCTATATTTTAGTACGCTATATCATCGATAGAAAAATTCACATCATCATTCCAATCTACTCAAGTTCCCCCTATATCAAACCCAATATACAGCTTACGCTATTTATTTAAACACAACTTTTCATAGTAATTGTGTAAATTAATTGTTATTCCACTTCACCAAGTATATATAAACAATCTACACTATTTTACCAACTAATTTATGTGTCTTGATGACAACATGGTAATGAGTAAAAACATTATAATCTGTTTCCTTAGACTCGTATATGCAAATTTGTAATGTGTTATAAATTTTTTTCTTGTTGATTAGTAATGTAGTGAAAAATTATCATTCCGTAGGGTATAGCAGACGACTCAAAAGAAACAATTTGTGTTGTTCAATATCAAATCAATATCTTATTCGTTATAAATGTCCACTATATCCTAGTGTATGACAATTTTTAAATATTTTCATTACATCTTTAAAAGTAAAAAAAATTGATAAAATATAGGATAATATTACATCAACAAGATTACACATTATTAGGCTGACAAGTTGGCTTATTCGAGTCTTGGCAAACAATTTATAGTATTTTACTCATTGTCGAATAAAATATTGATAAATATTGTCTTTAAGACACATAAGTTAGTTGGTAAAATAGTGTAGATTGTTTATATATACTTGGTGAAGTGAAATAATAATTAGTTTACAAAATTACTATGAAAAAGTTGTGTTTAAATAAATAGCGTAAGGTGTATACTGAGTTGGATATACTGAGAGCTTGAGTACATTTAAATAATGATGTGAATTGATTTATCAGTGATAAATATAATTAAATTTGACATAAAGTAAGTGTTGGTAAGAGTTTTAATTAATATTAGTACTAATTTATTATATTTGATGGGTTGAATTTATTAATCATTACCATATATTAAAGGAAATTCAGAAATTATCTGTGACAAAAATAATAAAAATATAGTAGCTTTACTGATACAAACTATATTTAAGTAAGCTGTATCACCGATAGTAAAGATCACATCATCATTCCAATCTACTCAAGTTCCCAGTATATCAAACCCAATATACAGCTTACACTATTTATTTAAACACAATTTTTTCATAGTAATATTGTAAATTAATTGTAATGCCACTTCACCAAGTACATATAAACAATCTACACTATTTTACCAACTAATTTATGTGTCTTGATGACAACATTTATCAATAATATATTTGGTAATGAGTAATGAAAATAAACACGTAATTTTGTTACGTAACAAAAGCACGTACCAAAAGTACGTATTACATTTTGATACGTACATATTGGCGCGTAGTTTTGGCACGTAATTTTATTACGTACTTTTGGTACATAACTTTTCTTTTCGTTTTTTTTTTTGATGCTTAACGTCGCTCACACACTGATGTTACTTCTGCACGTAATACTATTACGTACTTCAGGTACCTAACTCATTTACGTACTGCAGGTACGTAACTCACTACGTACTTCAGGCACGTAACTTATTTACGTACTGCAGGTACGTAACTCAATTACGTACTTCAGGTACGTAACTCAATAAAAATATTAAAAAAACATCTTTTAACTGTTACGCTTGGTCCGTAAAGCTTAATCCGGAGATGCCGGCTCGTGTGCCCTTACTGCGTCTGCCGATTGATTATTGTATTTTCAATAAGTATGCTTTTACAAAAGATATCGCACATACCTCTGTGGTCGCTGATGATATGCATCAGTGTGAGAGCGACGTTAAGCAAAAGAAAAAGAAATGAAAAGTTATGTACCAAAAGTACGTAATAAAATTACGTGCCAAATCTACGCGCCAATATGCACGTAACAAAATGTTCGAATTTAGCATGTAACAATACGTACTTTTGGTACGTAATTTTGGTACGTGCTTTTGTTACGTAACAAGATTACGTATTTATTTTCAATAGGGTAGCATACATACAATAGGTACGTTCGCAGAATTGCGACTAAACGAAAATTGACGGCATAAAACGAAAAATCGATTTTAGTTTAATTCGAAATTAAACAGTATAATGTATGAACAATTTATTACAGCTCACCTAAATTTCTGAAATAAAATATTGGATGGATAATCAATTTTATATATATTAATAACTCATTAATTGACTTCTATAAAAGATAAATTTTGCACCAAACGTAATTTCCATAATTTCATTACATTTCCGTATAAAAAATACTGGGCTGCATAAAGTACATTGCATATAAAGTCGGGATGCATACATTACGATAATTAAAAACATTTTTAATTTTGCAATAACTTCAATATTTTGCTATATAATTAAAAAATAATGCCATATATGGATTTAGAATAGCAATATACATTAATATATGGCCCGATATATGAATATACAGTCGGGCTGCTTTACACCCCATTTGGATATATATATATATATATACCAATCAGGCACTTTGAGGAGAAATTTTTAACATATTGGGCACTTCGAGGAGAAATCCGTCACTTGGAGGAGCTCCTCGAAGTACTGTTCATGAAAACTGAAATTGGTGATTGGGCAGTAAACAAAAATTTTTTTCTCATATTGTGATTGTCAAATTACTTTAATATAGAAAATGTATTTGCATTATTAACTGTAGTAGCAACACTTTAAATTCAACCGAGGGAGCGTGAGCATCGGGGTTAAAGATTGTTAGGCTTTATTTTTTGCTAATAAATATTGTCAGTACGTCTTGGATATTTGAAATTTAAGTTTTTGCCTACACCGAAACATAATTTATTGAAAAATAAAATCATCCTTGTTAAATCCCAGAATTTGCTGTCGATTTTACCGATTGCAAATAGGCAATTTCTAGGAATTCATCGTCGCTTTTAACTGTCACAAAACGGTATTTCTATATCGTCAAAATGGCGTGTTACAGAATTATGAAATAAATACATATATAAATATACCATAACTGTCATTTGAAAATTCGAAAAACAAGCAGCAGCAGACGACAGAATAAACGAACAACCTACTTTTCTCTCTGCACAAGTTTGCTCGGCCTGAAACTAGTCGTTTTCTCTCTTCTCCGTGAGCGCGATCTGAAGTTTGCCGAAGGAAGCAAGTGTGAAATCTTTTTCTCCTAACGCTGAGGGACACTCAACTGCATACTTCAAAGAGCACAACAATAACAGCGAGCGGCGAGCGGCGATACCCTCTGAAGTGAGTCAGCCAGTGTCCCATCCTAGCGCGCGCCATTCGAACACCTCAAATCATCACTCGCAACAGTATCGAAATAAAATATTAAACAAAAATACATTACCCAATTACCCCCACGCACCCCAAGACTGCGTATCAAATTATGTTTGCAAATAATCGTAGATGAAAAGAGATTAAAAAAGGAAAAAAATTTGAATAATGAGAAAGTAACGATGCACAAATCCAAAACCAAAATCCATAATTCAACTATCCCACGGGCCCGGGGTCTATATAAAATAAACGCCGGTACATCGGAGGAAGGCGAGCAGCCGCAAGGAATAATCCAAAACATATAACATTAAATAAACTACCCCACAAGCCCGAAGTGTATATAAAAATACGACTGCAATTAAACGAAGGCGTGCGGCCGAGAACGAATACATCTAAAACATAAACGCTCAAATCCAACTACCCCACTGACCCAAAGTCTATATAAAATAACGCCTACACATAAAAGGAAGACGCGCGGCCGCGAAGAATAAATCGAAGTCGAAAGCCTCAAATCTAACCATTC